>JARQOD010004598.1:9408-53731 GCA_033576555.1 Oophaga sylvatica
CGCCCCGGTGTCCCCATCATAGTTTTCCCCCACATATTGGGTACAGTGTACTCGGAAAATTGGACAACAATTTTGGGGTTTTCCAATTTTTCTGTTACCTTGTGAAAATAAAATTTTGGGGGGCAAAAAAAATATTTTGAAAAAAAAAAAAAAAGATTTTTTATTTTAGGGCTGAGTTATAAACTTTATGAAACACCTGGGGGTTTAAAGTTTCCCAACTCTAGATAAGTTCCTTGAGGGGTCATTTCCCCAAAATGGGTCTTTTTGGGGGGGTTTCCACTGTTTAGGCGATCAGGGGTTCCCCAAAACGCGGCCGAATTCTGCGTTAAAAAAGTAAAGGGCGCCCCTTTCCCCTTTCCAAATCTCCCAGCACCCCAAAACAGTGGTTTACCCCCACATATGGGGTATCAGCGCACTCAGGACAAATTGCACAATAACTTTTGGAGTCTTGTTACCCTTGGAAAAATAAAAATTGGGGTGAAAAGATCATTTTTGTGGAAAAAATATGATTTTTAAATTTTACGGCTCTACGTTATAAACTTGTGTGAAGCACTTGGGGGTTCAAATTGCTCATCAAAAATCTAGATAAGTTCCTCAGGGGGTCTAGTTTCCCAATGGGGTCATTTGTGGGGGTTTCCACTGTTTAGGCACATCAGGGGCTCTCCAAATGCAACATGGCATCCAAACTCAATTCCAGCCAATTTTGGTTGGAAAAAGTCAAATGGTGCTCCTTCCATTCCGAGCTCTGCCGTGCGCACAAACAGTGGTTCCCCCCCACATATGGGGTATCAGCGTACTCAGGACAAATTGTACAACAACTTATGTGGTCCAATTTCTCCTGTTACCCTTGGGAAAATAAAAATTAGTGACTAAAATATAATTTTTGTGGGAAAAAAATAGGATTTTTTATTTTCATGCCCGGGCATTATAAACTTGTGTGAAGCACTTGGGGGTTCAAAGTGCTCACCAAAGATCTAGATAAGTTCCTTAGGGGGTCTAGTTTCCAAAATGGGGTCACTTGTGGGGGGTTTCCACTGTTTAGGCTCATCTGGGGCACTGCAAACGGAACATGAACCCCATTAACGTCTGCATTCCAAAACGTTACTACTTCCTTTCCAAGCCCTGCCGTGCACCCAAACAGTTTCCCCCCCCACATATGGGGTATCAGCGTACTCAGGACAAATTGGACAACAACTTTTGGGGTCCAATTTCCTTGGGAAAATTCAAAAATTTGGGACTAAAAAATCATTTTTGTGGAAAATTTTTTTTTTTTTTTTCACACCCAGGCTTTATAAACTTTTGTGAAACACTTGAGGGTTCAAAGTGCTCACAACAGATCTAGATAAGTACCTTAGGGGGTCTAGTTTCCAAAATGGTGTCACTGTGGGGGGTTTCCACTGTTTAGGCGCATCAGGGGCTCTCCAAACGCGACATGGCATCCAATCTAAATTCCAGACAATTTTAGTTTGAAAAAGTCAAACGTCGCTCCTTCCCTTACGAGCTCTGCCGTGTGCCCAAACAGTGGTTTTCCCCCACATATGGGGTATTGGCGTACTCAGGAGAAATTGCATAACAACCTTATCTGTCCATTTTCTCCTTTTACCCTTGTGAAAATAAAAAAAAAGTTTGTAAAAGATAATTTTTGTGGCTAAAAAGTAAAATATTCATTTTTTCCTTCCACGTTGCTTTAGTTACTGTGAAGCACCTGAAGGGTTAATAAACTTCTTGAATGTGGTTTTGAGTACCTTGAGGGGTGCAGTTTTTAGAATGGTGTCACTTTTGGGTATTTTCTGCCATATAGACCCCTCAAAGTGACTTCAAATGTGAGGTGGTCCCTAAAAAAAAATGGCTTTGTAAATTTTGTTGTAAAAATGAGAAATCGCTGGTCAACTTTTAACCCTTATAACTTCCTAACAAAAAAAAAATTTAGGTTCCAAAATTGTGCTGATGTAAAGTAGACATGTGGGAAATGTTATTTCTTAACTATTTTGTGTGATATATTTCTCTGTTTTAAGGGAATAAAAATTCAAAGTTTGAAAATTGCAAAATTTTAAAAATTTTCGCCATATTTGCGTTTTTTTTCAAAAATAAACGCAAGTTATATCGAAGAAGTTTTACCACTAACATGAAGTACAATATGTCACGAGAAAACAGAATTGCGAAGATCCGTTGAAGCGTTCCAGAGTTTATAACCTCATAAAGAGACAGTGGTCAGAATTGTAAAAATTGGCCCGGTCATTAACATGCAAACCACCCTTGGGGTGAAGGGGTTAAAAGTGAAACGGCCAATCAGAGCAATCTGTAATATTTCACCAATGAAATTGGTGAAATATTACAATCCAGCCATGGCAGATGCTGCAAGAGCATCTGCCATGGCTGGAGACCGCAATCTGACCCCCCCCCCCACATCGAGTCACGGCGGCGATCGGCCGCCACCACGAAAGATGGCGGTGATCGGTCACCGCCATCACTACCTGCTCCCCTCCTCATGGCCTCCGCTGCCCCACCTTCCAATCCCCCCCTCATCTTCCGACCCCCCTACTCACCTCTCCCGGTCCACCGATGTCCCTGGATCCGTCCCGGTGGCTGCCCGGGATTCTTCATGGGCGCCCCATCTTGGAAAATGGCTGGCGCATGTGCAGTGCGCCTGCCGACCAGCACATGCGCAGTGCGCCCTGCAGAGTCCAGAAATTTATTTTGATCACTGTGATAAACTGTCACAGTGATCAAAATAAAAAAAAAGTAAGTGAACCCCCCCTGTCATAGGTAGGGACAAATAATAAAATAAAGAAACTTTTTTTTTCCTATTAGGCCTTGTGCACACGTTCCGGATTTTGCTGCGGATCCGCTGCGGATTTTGCTGCGGATCTGCAGCTGATTTTGCTGCGGATCCGCAGCAGATTTCATGCTGCGGATCCGCAGCGGATTTCGTGCTGCGGATCCACAGCAGATCCAGAAACCATGTACAGTACAATGCAAATAAATGGTAAAAAAAAACGCTGTGCACATGCTGCAGATTTTTCAGCGCGGATTTGCTGCGGTTTTAAATCCGCAGCATGTCAATTCTTTGTGCGGATTCCGCAGCGATTTTACACCTATTCCATTATAGGTGTAAAACTGCAGGGAAAAACCGAAGTAAATCTGCGCTAAATAGGCAGGTAAAACGCAGGTCATTTTACCTGCGGATTTTAGAAAAATCTGCAAGTGAATCCGCAACGTGTGCACGGGGCCTTAGGGTTAGGGTTAGGCTGGGTTCATATTGCATTATGGCAGTCCGTTAGATGGACTGCGTTTCACCGCGGTATAATGCGGTGTAACGCAGTCTGTTAATGCTGTCATTCACCCCATTTGTGTGCGCATCGCAACGCATCCGTAAAGTGGCATGCGTTCGCGACGTGCCGTCATTCTGTGACAGAGCCTTGGATGCGTGCTGCAGAGTCTGGGCTCTGTCACCGCTAGCACAGATGAATCATGGCTGATTCCTCTGCGCTAGCGGTATAGCATAACGTGATCGCGTTATGCTATACCGTTACCAGCCCGTCAACGCTACTTGTTGAACGGGCTGGGAAAACGCAATATGAACCCAGCCTTAGGGTTAGGGTTAGAACTAGGGTTAGGGTTAGCATTAGGGTTAGAATTAGGGTTAGGGTTAGAATTAGGGTTACGGTTAGAATTTGGGTTAGGGTTGGAATTTGGGTTAGGGTTGGAATTTGGGTTAGGGTTGGAATTTGGGTAAGGGTTGGAATTAGGGTTGGGGAATTAGGGTTAGGGTTGGGATTAGGGTTAGGTTTGTGGTTAGGGTTAGAGTTAGGATAAGTGTTAGGGGTGTTTTGGGGTTAGGGTTGGGTATTAGGGTTAGGCTTGTGGTTAGGTTTATGGTTAGAGTTGGGATTAGGGTTAGGGGTGTGTTGGGTTAGGGTTATGGTTAGGGTTTGTATTAGGGTTAGGGGTGTGTAGGGGTGAGGGTTGGGGTTAGGGGTGTGTTGAGGTTAAGGTTGGAGTTAGAATTGAGGGGTTTACACTATTTACGCACATCAGGGGGTCTCCATACGCGACATGGCATCACCATTGATTCCTGCAAATTTTGCATTCAAAAAGTCAAAGAGTGCTCCCTTTATTCCAAGCCCCGACGTGTGCCCAAATAGTGGTTTACCCTCACATATGGGGTATCAGCGTACTCGGAAAAAAATGCACAACAACTTTGGGGGTCTAATTTCTCCTGTTACCCTTGGGAAAAAAATTGGGGACTAAAAGTTATTCTTGTGGAAAAAAAATGATTTTTTTATTTTCACGGCTCTGCGTTATAAACTTCTGTGAAGAACTTGGAGATTCAAAGTGCTTACCACACATCTAGAGGAGTTCCTTGGGGGATCTAGTTTCCAAAATGGGGTCACTTGGGGGGGGTTTCTACTGTTTAGGCACATCATGGGCTCTGCAAACGTAACATGACACCCGCAGACCATTCCATCAAGTCGGCATTTCAAAATGTCACTACTTCCCTTCCGCGCCTCGACGTGTGCCCATACAGTAGTTTCTCCCACATATGGGATATCAGCGTACTCAGGACAATTGGACAACAACTTTTGGGGTCTAATTTCTCCTGATACCCTTGGGAAAATAAAAAAAATTGGGGACTAAAAGATCATGTTTGTGGAAAAAATATGATTTTTTATTTTCATGCCTGGGCTGTTATGAATGTGCTGGAGATGGTTTCTGAGCAGAGGCTCCCTCTGGTGGTTGCAGACAGTACTGAACCTCACAGCGAGGAATGGCAATCTGGGATCACGGACTGGACTGATATAAGGGAGGTTCCCTCCCATGATGGTCGCCGGTGATCAATTGTTCTTGTCTCAATTGTGGTTCCTGGTTGATTTGGAAGTTTGCTGAGTCTTGCCTGTATCTTCTGCTTTCAGATAAGATATTTGCTGCTTTTATTTTTGTGCTTGCTTTTTGCATAGTTCCCTGCACTTCTGTGGAGTTCAGCCGGGTCCCCTCCTGGGGGCCTGTGCTCCTCTCAGTTTATCTGAAGCCACTGTTATTTGTTCATTTGCTTTTCCCTGTTTTTTCAGTGGCTGCGGCTTAGTTTTGTTACACCAGAGATCTGATTTAGGTGGTATAGATCGTGTGATCTCAGGTGTTTTTGCAATCTGAAGAGTTGGTATTTTTTTGGTTTTTTTTTGGATTGCAGTAAGAATCCTTTCCTGTACTTTTCTGTCTAGACAGATTGGGCCCCAGTGTTTGCTCATTCTATTTTCTGTCTGTGTCCGTGCTTCTTCTTGTCTGAACGCCATTACATGTTTGGGGGCTTCCTATTTTCTTTGGGGATCTGCTCCGGGGCAGATAGCTTTCCTCTTTCTGCCTTTAGGTGTAGTTATCTCTCAGGCTGTGACGAGGCTTCTAGTATCAACGTAGGAACGCTCCACGGCTACCTCTAGTAGTTCAGGTTAATGCAATCCAATAGGTTCCAGCCTCTCTGGTGTATTACTGTTTTTGTTTTTTCTCCTCAGCTACCTAAACATAACAGTATCACCGGCCAAGCTAAAATTATATGGTACTCACAGAACGGAAAAATAGTGTGGAAAGAAAAAAAAAAGTCAGAGTTGTCAGAGATTTTTTTATTTTTTTTTCTGTTTGTTGCATTTTTTCCCTCTTTTTCTCTGGGTGCTGAGGATTTTTTTTTCTCTCAATGGAGTTTGCACAGTTGTCTGGCCGTGTGGATCAGCTTGCCACTGAGGTTCGGAGTATTGCTACCTATGTTGCTGGGTTGCCGGTTTGTGGAACCTAGGATTCCCATGCCAGATTTGTTTTTGGGGAATCGGGCTAAATTTCTGAATTTCAAAAATAACTGTAAGTTGTTTTTTGCCTTGAAGCCTAAGTCCTCAGGGAACGCAGCACAGCAGGTTCAAATTGTAATCTCTCTCCTGCGCGGCGACCCTCAGGATTGGGCTTTTTCCCTGACACCTGGGGATCCTGTTTTGAATGATGTTGATGTATTTTTTCAGGCTCTGGGGTTGTTGTACGATGAACCTAATGTCACTGATCATGCTGAGAAGACCTTGTTGGTATTAAGTCAGGGCTGTGAAGCCGCTGAACTGTACTGTCAGAAATTCCAAAAGTGGGCAGTCCTGACCAAATGGAATGATGATGCTTTGGCAGCCCTTTTTCGGAAGGGTCTGTCAGAGAATGTAAAGGACGTTATGGAGGAATTCCCTGTACCCTCTGGTCTCAATGATTCTATGTCTTTGGCTATTCAAATTGACAGACGTTTGCGTGAGCGCAGAGGTATGCGTGAGATGGTGTTGCCTTGTGGGCCAGCTCCTGAGCCCGTGCAGTGTGATGGAGTGACTTCTGGGGCACAGTGTCATGAATTTCGAAAGCGCAATGGGTTATGTTTCTACTGTGGTGACGCCTCTCATGCTATTTCCATCTGCCCTTTGCGTGCTCAGTTGTCTTGGGTAGTGTTCAGACTAAATTTCTGTTGACTGTTACCCTGATTTGCTCCATGTCCACATTTTCGGCTCAGGTTTTTGTTGATTCAGGAGCAGTATTAACCTGATGGATATCGACTTTGCCAAACGTTGTGGCTTTCCCATGATACCCCTGCGGAAGTCTATTCCCCTATTTGGCATTGATTTTTCCCCTTTGGCGGAGAATAAACCCCAATTTTCTACTCAGGTGATAATGAGGGTTGAACCAGATCATCAGGAGAGTTGCTAATTTCTGGTGTTGTATAATCTGCATGACATTATTGTTCTGGGTTTCCCTTGGTTGCAGATTCATAATCCTGTTTTGGATTGGAAATCTGTGTCTGTGACCAGTTGGGGCTGCCAATGTGTGAATGCTGGCACTCCTGTTTTTTCTGCCTCTCCCCAGTCTCAGGATGTTCCTGATTTTTTGACTGATTTTTCTGATGTCAATAAACTACAAAAACATGGCACTCAAAGAACTGATATGAATGTTGGTGCACAAGTAGGGTCTCCAGCCCAATTAGCAAAATCAAAAAAAGACTTGGCACTCAAATACTGAATAATGGAACAAAGGAAGGTAATCGTTGCTGTGGTTTTTCTTTTATTTGCATCCGTGAATGATAAAAGTGATGTACATAACAGATGAACGTTTTCGGCTATATAACATCAGCCTTCCTCAGACAATATGTACAGATTTGAACTGTAATATATTAAGCAAACACAATAGACATTGTGAGTACATAAAAGATGCAAGAATGAGAGCAAAAATGCAACATAACAGAAACATATTTACTATAATTGGACATGTCAATCAAAAGTGTAGAACTTCGCACGGCCCATTTATCCAGAGGTGCTCAGTGAACATTTGAGAGAGTTCTGTTAAGGACATACTTTGTAGTGCTACAAAAAACTGAAGAAAGTTAATAGATATGAGCCAAGTACCAAAAAGGATATAGAGATCCCCTAGTCAGAGTGCTGTGATCTAGCCAGCCGTATAATATATGGAGAGCAACACCTGTAATGGAATAGCAGTTTTTTACTATGGAGTGATAAAATGGTAGTAGAAAAGTAATAAACCCAAGTAAAAAGAGGGGATAATGCAGATAGACAAATACCACAAGAAAAAGAAAAGAAGAAAAAAAGGAAAAAAGAAAAAAAGAATGGAGGAAAAAAGGAAAAACAAGGAGTACCTCTGACAAAACGGATGTGGTAAGATAAACCACAGGAGGTAGGTAACTGTAAAGAAATGAAGCTGTAATGAATGTAAAGGAACAGAATAATGAGTGAAAAATGTGCACTATATGTAGAGAGTAATACCTTGGAAGTGGCATCCAGTGATTAAGGAAAAAGCGCTGGTGGCTAAAAAATAGCAAAGTAGATGCGCTGTAGGGGAATAAATATATATATATATATATATATATATATATATATATAGTGACTACAAAAATGGGCCACAGAAAAGATAATGTCAGTAGAAAAGTATTACCTGTGTAGAGGTACTGTGCATCCTACTAAAATGGAACTGTCAAATGGAAAGGGAATAAAAGGCATGAAATGAGAAAAACTACCTGCTGATGAGCACTGTGGTAAAGCACTATGTAGATATGTAGAAGAGTGAAGAGAGGTTAAATACCTAAGAGACGGCCTCACTGGGACGATGAGAAGAGCGCTAATAGCTACAATGGTAGCAATGGAGGGGCGCTGTAGGAAGGGAAAACAAATCCATGAAATGGCAGGCAATGTTGAGAGCGCAAGTTAAAGCGCCATGTAACTTATAGATGAATTACCTGTGAACGCTTGCAGGAACATGTGTGGGCCGTCTGGAGGTAGGACGCTGTGTGCGCCCTACTTCCGGGTTTAAGAAGGCACCTGACGCCGCGTCATAGTGACGCGGTCCTGTGCGGCACGTGCGCAGTGGACGGGCTTGAATGCGAGCCCTCCTGAAGGGAGAGGAAAACACATGACATCGCGTCACAGTGACGCGGTCATGAGTGGCGCTTGCGCACTGAGTAGGTTAAGGAAAAGGGCGAATGAAGCGTCATATGACGCTGTGAAAATAAGAGGAGTGCCAGTATGTGTAAACACAAGGAAAAAATGAAAGAACATAGTATGCTCGTCAGAGGAAGTAGTAGGGGAAAATAAAAGTGAAATAAAATAACAGGATAAGAATGAAAAAGAAAATATAGGGGATGGGTAAAAAATATAGGGGATGGGTAAAAAAATTAGAATAAAAGGGGGAATAAAGGAGAAATTAGAGGAAAAATTAACGGGGAAAAAAAAGGAAAAAATGAAGGGGAAGCAAAGGACGAATGGAGGGGAAGCAAAGAAAATGTAGGAAAAAATAGGAATGGAGATAGGGTGTGACTATACAATACCATGGTGGTAGAAAAGCAGAGAACGTGAAACCAATATGGGATCAGCGATTCTAGGGAATAGAAGATACAAATAATTAATAATGTGTACAAACAATAAATGAATGTTACATATTATATACAGGAATCTTAGAGAAAGGCTGAAACATCGTAGTCCCTGTTTAGGCCTCTTGGTTCCAAAGTTTGAAAAGTGAAGATCCAAAAGTCTTCACGTTTCTTAAGCATTTTGACCCTATTAAGTCCTCTCCTATTGATGTCAATATGCTCTAAAACCTGAAATTTGAGTTGAGCAATAGTATGATTGAATTCTTGAAAATGATGAGGAAGAGGGAGATGTGTTTTGTGACAGCGTATGTTGGACTTGTGCTGTGAAATTCTATCCCGGATAGGTTGCGTCGTCTCACCGATGTAAGCGAGTCCGCATGGACATTTAATCAGGTAAATAACGTAAGAGGATTCACAGGTAAAGAATCCATTAATAGGAAAGCCTTGACCCGTTTGTGGATGGTATGCCACGGGGCCCTTTTGTATGTTGTTGCACTGTAAACAGTGGAGGCAAGGAAATGTTCCCTGTCGTTGTGTTCTCCAAAAGATAGAAACACACACAGAGAATTCATAAAAAAAATATAAATCACTTTATTTCAACAATATTTAAAATACGTAAGTAAGTATAAAGAGACTGACAGTGGTAACCCAAAAGGGGTGGAACCACCAAAATAACCAGGCATGTATAACTAAACCGTCACAGACACATCACAGACATGTATATAGTGCCACATGCTATGCATAAAGAAACACACTCACTAGTATTAGTAATCCTGACTACAATGAGCCATTTAGGAAGTAATGTTACAGGAGTGAAACATCATGAGGAGAGCTGTATGCACATCCAATATAGCAAAAGTAAGCATGCGTTACATAATCAGTACTACCGACCTGGAACTTAGTGGTGCCACCCTCCCAACGCGCGTTTCGGCGCCGTGCCTTCTTCCCTGTCGTTGTGTTCGTAGAAATGTCTGTCTGGAGACAATCTGGCTAGAACCCACGTCTGCCTTGACCAATTTATCCCTGAGATTGTGGGGACGGCGGTAACAGCTTTAAAATGGGACCTGGAATTCAGAAATATTGGGATAACTGTTGGTAAGAATTTTCCAATGTTTTCTAATGGATGATAAGATGAGGTGGGAGAAAGGGTGGTACGTGGTTACAAATGGGACCCTTTTGATGTCTGAATGTCCAGTATTCCTAGAACTGTGCTGTTTCGCCTTATTGAGTATTGATGGAGGATATCACCTATGGAGAAATTTGGTCTCCATCTCCTGCATTCTGCTCTCCTTTGTTGTTTCGTTAGAAACAATTCTATTAACTCTACCGAACTGTGATATAGGTATAGAGTTTTTCATGGCAGGAGGATGGCAGCTGTTGAAATGTAAAAGGCTATTCCTGTCAGTTGGTTTATGATAAAGGTCACTGGTGAGTTGTCCACCATGGTCTCTACTAATGAGTGTATCAAGAAAATTGATAGTGTGTTTATTGTGTTGCAGGGAAAATTTTAACTCAGGCCAAATGTTGTTCAAATGCTCATTGAAATGTATGAGTGATTCCACAGGGCCGTCCCAAATGCAAAAAATGTCATCAATGTACCTAC
This sequence comes from Oophaga sylvatica, assembly GCA_033576555.1. Classification (NCBI taxonomy): domain Eukaryota; kingdom Metazoa; phylum Chordata; class Amphibia; order Anura; family Dendrobatidae; genus Oophaga; species Oophaga sylvatica. Next base: position 19,896 of record JARQOD010004598.1, read on the forward strand.
GCCATACGATAGAGTGTTTCTGAAATAAAGGATGGTTATATACGAAATCATCTTCAAAGATAGACATATATGCATTAGCGTAGGGCGGCGCCATGTTTGAACCCATAGCGGTCCCTTGTTGTTGTACATAATACGTATCTTCAAAGAGAAAATAGTTCTCTTTGAGGACTAATTCTAGAAAGTCAGCACATAAGTGTCGGATGTTAATGTCAGTGCCATGTTGTTGTAGAAGTCTGTCTGTGGCGCTCATGCCCTTGATGTGGGTAATGGATGTATATAAGCTGCTGACAGCCCACGTGACCAGAACTGCAGAATCGGGGAGTGGGCCCAAGGATGCAATGAGTTGTAGAAACTCATTTGTGTCCAGCAAAAATGATTTAGTGAGTTTAACTAAAGGGGTCAGTAACTTCTCCAGCACTATGGCAAGTGGTGAGAGAACAGAATCTGTCAGAGAGACTATGGGTCGACCGGGTGGTTTGTGCAAACTCTTGTGGATCTTAGGCAGTATATAGAACACGGGAGTTATCGGGTCCTTTTTTATGAGGTATTCCTTTAATTTTTTATCAATGGTGCCATCATGGAAATGGCGATCCACAGTGGAGAGATATCTTAGATCTAATTGACTGTAGGGGATTATGTGGGATCATCCTATACACCTCCCTATCGTTCAGCTGATTCAGGGCCTCCGCCATGTAGTCACTATGGTTCATGACCACAATGGCGCCCCCTTTATCGGCCGGTTTAACAATAAGACTTTTGTCGGAGGACAAAACTTCTAGCGCTGATCTCTCAGATGACAGAAGATTGCTTGGAAAATGAAATTTACCCAAGTTAATGTCGTGTAGAGATTTGGATATGTCTCTATCCACCAAAGTGATAAATGTTTCAACTGGTGGATTGTTTTTGGGTGGCATGAATGTACTGGTCAGTCTCAGTCCCAAACCCTGGAGATCAAGTTTAGCTGAACCTATGTTGGGAGCTGGTAGTGAAGGGACCTGTGTAGAGAAATGAGCCAGAAGTCGTACATTGCGAAAAAATCTTTGCACATCCATATTAAGTTCAAATGCATTAAACTTATATGTTGGACAAAAGGACAAACCCTTTTGTAATGCAGTGTAAGGTTCTTTGTCTCTGTTGACATGTTCCTTGAAACTCAGTTTTCCGTCGGCTTTCTGTCTTTCTGCAGCTCTTGCCCTCAGTTAATATGGAGTTCCAGTTTTCATGTTCCCGCCCTGATTCTTCCCTCTTGCTTCTTAAGCAGCCTCAGCTGAACAATCAGTGCTCCTGAATCAAGCCTCAGTCAGTCTGTGACCTGACTCCTGGAAACCTTGAACTTGTACTCCAGCTATTCCCTACTGAGGAACCTTTGAACACTTTTGGACTCTGGAAACCTGCTGTTTGGTGAATCCATGTTTGCAGAGGAATTACGGTACAGAGAAGAGATCCTGAACCTGCTTTGGAGATTTATTGTAGTGCTTGAAATTACTCTGGCCTGCTGTGTCTCCTGATTCTGTTCCTGCAAACTGTGTGAACTTTTCAGCATGCTTGTATGAAGTAATACAAGTCATTTCATTTCAACCTATGTCTCCTGTGTTTTCCTCGCACCCAAGCACAAGACGCTATAGGAACTGTACACTATACATGACATGCAGAGAGTTGATGGGCATCAAGATTTTTAGAGGAGATGTTGACGACTAGGGGGGGTAGTGTTGTTACCTGGGATCTGGTAGACATCTGATTTCTGTTGTCCCCTACGGCACTGCCCCCCCCCCCGCCTCGTCGGCCTCTTGTGCGGCCCCTGCTGTTGCCTAAAAAAGAGGAAGAAAAATTGGAAGTGGTGGAACTTGATGTGCCTGGCCTGCTGTCTGCCGATCCCGAGGAACTTTGCGAGTTGTGTTGTCTGAATGACCGGTTCATATCTCTCCACTGATAAACACGGTTCTGGAGATAATCCTCTGTGTCCCTGATGAATTTGGTTCTCTTCCTTTTTTCCACATCCAGCTGATATGTATTTAAAAGCTCCAGATTCTTGTTCTTCAGTTCCTGAAAGGAATCCTGGGTCATAGTGCTCAGTAGTTGTGTCTCGATGGCAGCAATTTGTGCTTTGGTAGACTCTAGGCTTTTTTGTAGATAAGAAACGGTAAGTGTCATTAAATCGAATGAGCATTTGTTCAAAATTTGTTCAAACTTAGTGCAATATTCCCTATCGTCCTTAAAAAAGGTGGGCTGTAAAGGGACCCTAATTCCCCTAAGGATCCTATGTACTTTCAGGTATTCGGCTAGTGTGATAATGTGTAACTCAGAGTTAACAGCTTTTCTAGTCTCCCGTTCAAAGTCGCAGTTCTTGATTTCTTGTGTAGGGACTTGTAGAAAATTACTGGAAGCAGTTACTCTGGAAAGAATCTCAGCCGTTTCAGAATCGTAGAAAAAAGTTTCACTAGATATGATCAATGGTGCACATGTGCGGAAAAGTCAATAAACTACAAAAACATGGCACTCAAAGAACTGATATGAATGTTGGTGTACAAGTAGGGTCTCCAGCCCAATTAGCAAAATCAAAAAAAGACTTGGCACTCAAATACTGAATAATGGAACAAAGGAAGGTAATCGTTGCTGTGGTTTTTCTTTTATTCGCATCCGTGAATGATAAAAGTGATGTACATAACAGATGAACGTTTTCAGCTATATAACATCAGCCTTCCTCAGACAATATGTACAGATTTGAACTGTAATATATTAAGCAAACACAATAGACATTGTGAGTACATAAAAGATGCAAGAATGAGAGCAAAAATGCAACATAACAGAAACATATTTACTATAATTGGACATGTCAATCAAAAGTGTAGAACTTCGCACGGCCCATTTATCCAGAGGTGCTCAGTGAACATTTGAGAGAGTTCTGTTAAGGACATGCTTTGTAGTGCTACAAAAAACTGAAGAAAGTTAATAGATATGAGTCAAGTACCAAAAAGGATATAGAGATCACCTAGTCAAAGTGCTGTGATCTAGCCAGCCGTATAATATATGGAGTGCAACACCTGTAATGGAATAGCAGTTTTTTACTATGGAGTGATAAAATGGTAGTAGAAAAGTAATAAACCCAAGTAAAAAGAGGGGATAATGCAGATAGACAAATACCACAAGAAAAAGAAAAGAAGAAAAAAAGGAAAAAAGAAAAAAAGAATGGAGGAAAAAAGGAAAAACAAGGAGTACCTCTGACAAAACGGATGTGGTAAGATAAATCACAGGAGGTAGGTAACTGTAAAGAAATGAAGCTGTAATGAATGTAAAGGAACAGAATAATGAGTGAAAAATGTGCACTATATGTAGAGAGTAATACCTTGGAAGTGGCATCCAGTGATTAAGGAAAAAGCGCTGGTGGCTAAAAATAGCAAAGTAGATGCGCTGTAGGGGAATAAATATATATATATATATATATATATATATTATATTATATATATATATATATATATACATATATATATATATATATATATATAGTGACTACAAAAATGGGCCACAGAAAAGATAATGCCAGTAGAAAAGTATTACCTGTGTAGAGGTACTGTGTATCCTACTAAAATGGAACTGTCAAATGGAAAGGGAATAAAAGGCATGAAATGAGAAAAACTACCTGCTGATGAGCACTGTGGTAAAGCACTATGTAGAAGAGTGAAGAGAGGGTTAAATATCTAAGAGACGGCCTCACTGGGATGATGAGAAGAGCGCTAATAGCTACAATGGTAGCAATGGAGGGGTTCTGTAGGAAGGGAAAACAAATCTATGACGCGGTCCTGTGCGGCGCGTGCGCAGTGGACAGGCTTGAATGCGAGCCCTCCTGAAGGGAGAGGAAAACACATGACATGCTTAAGAAACGTGAAGCCTTTTGGATCTTCACTTTTCAAACTTTGGAACCAAGAGGCCTAAACAGAGACTACGATGTTTCAGCCTTTCTCTAAGATTCCTATATATAATATGTAACATTCATTTATTGTTTGTACACATTATTAATTATTTGTATCTTCTATTCCTAGAATCGCTGATCCCATATTGGTTTCACGTTCTCTGCTTTTCTACCACCATGGTATTGTATAGTCACACCCTATCTCCATTCCTATTTTTTCCTACATTTTCTTCCCCTCCATTCGTCCTTTACTTCCCCTTCATTTTTTCCTTTTTTTCCCCTTTAATTTTTCCTCTAATTTCTCCTTTATTCCCCCTTTTATTCTAATTTTTTTACCCATCCCCTATATTTTTTACCCATCCCCTATATTTTCTTTTTCATTCTTATCCTGTTATTTTATTTCACTTTTATTTTCCCCTACTACTTCCTCTGACGAGCATACTATGTTCTTTCATTTTTTCCTTGTGTTTACACATACTGGCACTCCTCTTATTTTCACAGCGTCATATGACGCTTCATTCGCCCTTTTCCTTAACCTACTCAGTGCGCAAGCGCCACTCATGATCGCGTCACTGTGACGCGATGTCATGTGTTTTCCTCTCCTTCAGGAGGGCTCGCATTCAAGCCCGTCCACTGCGCACGCGCCGCACAGGACCGAGTCACTATGACGCGGCGTCAGGTGCCTTCTTAAACCCGGAAGTAGGGCGCACACAGCGTCCTACCTCCAGATGGCCCACACATGTTCCTGCAAGCGTTCACAGGTAATTCATCTATAAGTTACATGGCGCTTTAACTTGCGCTCTCAACATTGCCTGCCATTTCATGGATTTGTTTTCCCTTCCTACAGAACCCCTCCATTGCACCATTGTAGCTATTAGCGCTCTTCTCATCGTCCCAGTGAGGCCGTCTCTTAGGTATTTAACCCTCTCTTCACTCTTCTACATAGTGCTTTACCACAGTGCTCATCAGCAGGTAGTTTTTCTCATTTCATGCCTTTTATTCCCTTTCCATTTGACAGTTCCATTTTAGTAGGATACACAGTACCTCTACACAGGTAATACTTTTCTACTGGCATTATCTTTTCTGTGGCCCATTTTTGTAGTCACTATATTATATATATATATATATTTATTCCCCTACAGCGCATCTACTTTGCTATTTTTAGCCACCAGCGCTTATTCCTTAATCACTGGATGCCACTTCCAAGGTATTACTCTCTACATATAGTGCACATTTTTCACTCATTTTTTCTGTTCCTTTACATTCATTACAGCTTCATTTCTTTACATTTACCTACCTCCTGTGGTTTATCTTACCACATCCGTTTTGTCAGAGGTACTCCTTGTTTTTCCTTTTTTCCTCCATTCTTTTTTTCTTTTTTCCTTTTTTTCTTCTTTTCTTTTTCTTGTGGTATTTGTCTATCTGCATTATCCCCTCTTTTTACTTGGGTTTATTACTTTTCTACTACCATTTTATCACTCCATAGTAAAAAAACTGCTATTCCATTACAGATGTTGCTCTCCATATATTATACGGCTGGCTAGATCACAGCACTTTGACTAGGTGAGCTCTATATCCTTTTTGGTACTTGGCTCATATCTATTAATTTTCTTCAGTTTTTTGTAGCACTACAAAGTATGTCCTTAACAGAACTCTCTCAAATGTTCACTGAGCACCTCTGGATAAATGGGCCGTGCGAAGTTCTACACTTTTGATTGACATGTCCAATTATAGTAAATATGTTTCTGTTATGTTGCATTTAGAGTTGAGCGATACTTTCCGATATTCAAAAGTATCGAAATCGGAATGGTATCGCCGATACCCAAAAAATATCGGCGATACCCGATACCGGAAATCCAATGTAAGTCTATGGGAACAAAATATCGGAATTAAAAAAACCCCATTCTTGCCTTGTTGGTTAATTGTACATGAAGGAAAACAACAAAGAATAATGTAGAATGTATTGGGGAAGGTTGAGGAGACATTAAAGGCATAGATGTTTAACCCAATCAAATGGAATAGCATAAATATTTTTTTTTTTAAAGATGTTCGGATTGACGAAGAAATTGACAATGTTGTTAACGTTTTTTCTATTTTGGCAAATATGTATATTTCACAACTTCCATGCTCTTCACCTTTTTAACTTTTGACACACTTTCTCCTTCATAATCTTCAGCAGCATCATCTTTTTCATCAAATTATTCTTCATCTTCACCTTCTTTATCTTCTTAAACTTCTTGCTATTCATCTTTTTGTTAACATTACTCATATTCTTCTTATTCAACTATTATTCTTATTCATATTGTACTTCATCTTCTTCATCATATTCTTATTTGTGACAGAGATTCCTGTACTTGTAATCTGTCAAAGTATGAATTTTTCATCCTTCCGTTCTTGCTGTCACAAAAGATTTAAATTACAACAGTATTTGTCCGTGTTCAGTTTAGCCTGCAGCAGCAGGCATTTTCCAGGGGCACCACGAGGAGGAACGGACTCACCCCCATACACTGCTTAGTCTTCTTCTGCTTATAATTTAGAGCATATATTTTGCTCTTCATTTTGGTCTTATACTTCATGTTCTTCTGCTTTTTGATCTTCTGCTTATTGTTCTTAAGTCTCTTGTTCTGTATCTTGTAGTTTGTCTTAACCTTCTCAGTCCTGTTGGGTAATCTTTTATTTCTTCTTTGTGATGGTGGTTAGGCTGGTTGGCTTGATGCTCCTCGTCCTTGTGGTCGTCATCTTCTTCGGGGTGGTCATCAGGGTCGTCGTCTTCATTGTTGGAGATCCAGAGTGATTACCCAAAAAAACATTTAAAAAATCTTCAATTTGTAAATGTAGCAGAAGGTACAAGAGCCAATGCAAGTAACGAGGACCAGCTGACTGTGCTGGAACCCGGAGGGGCAGCAGAAGGAAAAGAGCCAATGGCACAACCGAGGACCAGCTGACGTTACTGGGACACGGTTACTAAGCAGGAGGTACCTGTGCTCCAAAGCACTACCAAGGACCAGCAGACGTTGCTGGAACTTAGATACCGAGATGGAGGCACCTAGGCCAAAGGCACTGCGGAGAACCAGTTGACGGTACTGGAACCCGGACGGGTAGCAGAAGGTACAAGAGCCAATGCAAGTAACGAGGACCAGCTGACTGTGCTGGAACCCGGAGGGGCAGCAGAAGGAAAAGAGCCAATGGCACAACCGAGGACCAGCTGACGTTACTGGGACACGGTTACTAAGCAGGAGGTACCTGTGTTCCAAAGCACTACCAAGGACCAGCAGACGTTGCTGGAACTTGGATACCGAGATGGAGGCACCTAGGCCAAAGGCACTGCGGATAACCAGCTGACGGTACTGGAACCCGGATGGGTAGCAGAAGGTACCCATGTAAATTTAAGTTGACAGGCCGCGAGCCGGCCGCAGATTACCGAATCACACAGTACTACAGTGAGTGATTGTCCTATTGTCACAACGGAAACAGCCTTTATTTGCATATCCCGCAGCACACATAGGAAGCACCTAAATCCAGGCACCATAGAGTCGGCTAACCCGACCGCAACATGACAGGACAACTTATTGGAGGCTAAGTGACGTTTACACTGACAGGAAACAGATGGCGTGCTGTAACCAGTCTGGGCAGGAGTGAGTACCCGTGCCAATGACACTTCCGAGCAACAACTGGCGGTGTTGTAGCCCAGGTATGAGAAGAGAACCGGTTGGAGGCAGCAGGACTTTTTGCCGTTCACACAGCAGGGGAACAGCTGACATTACTGAACCCCAGTAACACAGGAGCAAGTGTTGACTGTGCTAACAGCACTTCCGAGCAACAACTGGCGGTGTTGTAGCCAGGAATGAGAAGACAACAGGGTGGAGGCAGCAGGACTGTTGCTGTTCACACAGCAGGGGAACAGCTGACATTACTGAACCCAGTAACACAGGAGCAAGTGTTGACTGTGCTAACAGCACTTCCAGGCAACAACTGGCGGTGTTGGAGCCAGGGATGAGAAGACAACAGGGTGGAGGCAGCAGGACGTTTTGCCGTTCACACAGCAGGGGAACAGCTGACATTGCTGAACCCCAGTAACACAGGAGCAATGTTGACTGTGCTAACAGCACTTCCAGGCAACAACTGGCGGTGTTGGAGCCCAGGGATGAGAAGACAACAGGGTGGAGGCAGCAGGACTTTTTGCTGTTCACACAGCAGGGAACAGCTGACATTACTGAACCCAGTAACACAGGAGCAAGTGTTGACTGTGCTAACAGCACTTCCAGGCAACAACTGGCGGTGTTGGAGCCCAGGGATGAGAAGACAACAGGGTGGAGGCGGCAGGACTGTTTGCCGTACACACATCAGGGGAACAGCTGACATTACTGAACCCAGTAACACGGAGCAAGTGTTGACTGTGCTAACAGCACTTGCAGGCAACAACAGGTGGTGTTGGAGCCCAGGGATGAGAAGACAACAGGGTGGAGGCAGCAGGACTGTTTGCCGTACACACAGCAGGGGAACAGCTGACATTACTGAACCCCAGTAACACAGGAGCAAGTGTTGACTGTGCTAACAGCACTTCCAGGCAACAACTGGCGGTGTTGGAGCCCAGGGATGAGAAGACAACAGGGTGGAGGCAGCAGGACTGTTTGCCGTACACAGAGCAGGGGAATAGCTGACATTACTGAACCCCAGTAACACAGGAGCAAGTGTTGACTGTGCTAACAGCACTTCCAGGCAACAACTGGCGGTGTTGGAGCCCAGGGATGAGAAGACAACAGGGTGGAGGCAGCAGGACTGTTTGCCGTACACACAGCAGGGGAACAGCTGACATTACTGAACCCCAGTAACACTGGAGCAAGTGTTGACTGTGCTAACAGCACTTCCAGGCAACAACTGGCGGTGATGGAGCCCAGGGATGAGAAGACAACAGGGTGGAGGCAGCAGGACTGTTTGCCGTACACACAGCAGGGGAACAGCTGACATTACTGAACCCCAGTAACACAGGAGCAAGTGTTGACTGTGCTAACAGCACTTCCAGGCAACAATTGGCGGTGTTGGAGCCCAGGGATGAGAAGACAACAGGGTGGAGACAGCAGGACTGTTTGCCGTAACACAGCAGGGGAACAGCTGACATTACTGAACCCCAGTAACACAGGAGCAAGTGTTGACTGTGCTAACAGCACTTCCAGGCAACAACTGGCGGTGTTGGAGCCCAGGGATGAGAAGACAACAGGGTGGAGGCAGCAGGACTTTTTGCCGTTCACACAGCAGGGGAACAGCTGACATTACTGAACCCCAGTAACACAGGAGCAAGTGTTGACTGTGCTAACAGCACTTCCAGGCAACAACTGGTGGTGTTGGAGCCCAGGGATGAGAAGACAACAGGGTGGAGGCAGCAGGACTTTTTGCCGTTCACACAGCAGGGGAACAGCTGACATTACTGAACCCCAGTAACACAGGAGCAAGTGTTGACTGTGCTAACAGCACTTCCAGGCAACAACTGGCGGTGTTGGAGCCCAGGGATGAGAAGACAACAGGGTGGAGGCAGCAGGACTTTTGCCGTTCACACAGCAGGGGAACAGCTGACATTACTGAACCCAGTAACACAGGAGCAAGTGTTGACTGTGCTAACAGCACTTCCAGGCAACAACTGGCGGTGTTGGAGCCCAGGGATGAGAAGACAACAGGGTGGAGGCAGCAGGACTTTTTGCCGTTCACACAGCAGGGGAACAGCTGAGATTACTGAACCCCAGTAACACAGGAGCAAGTGTTGACTGTGCTAACAGCACTTCCGAGCAACAACTGGCGGTGTTGTAGCCCAGGGATGAGAAGACAACAGGGTGGAGGCAGCAGGACTGTTTGCCGTTCACACAGCAGGGGAACAGCTGACATTACTGAACCCCAGTAACACAGGAGCAAGTGTTGACTGTGCTAACAGCACTTCCGAGCAACAACTGGCGGTGTTGTAGCCCAGGGATGAGAAGACAACAGGGTGGAGGCAGCAGGACTGTTTGCCGTACACACAGCAGGGGAACAGCTGACATTACTGAACCCCAGTAACACAGGAGCAAGTGTTGACTGTGCTAACAGCACTTCCAGGCAACAACTGGCGGTGTTGGAGCCCAGGGATGAGAAGACAACAGGGTGGAGGCAGCAGGACTTGTTTGCCGTACACACAGCAGGGGAACAGCTGACATTACTGAACCCCAGTAACACAGGAGCAAGTGTTGACTGTGCTAACAGCACTTCCAGGCAACAACTGGCGGTGTTGGAGCCCAGGGATGAGAAGACAACAGGGTGGAGGCAGCAGGACTGTTTGCCGTACACACAGCAGGGGAACAGCTGACATTACTGAACCCCAGTAACACAGGAGCAAGTGTTGACTGTGCTAACAGCACTTCCAGGCAACAACTGGCGGTGTTGGAGCCCAGGGATGAGAAGACAACAGGGTGGAGGCAGCAGGACTTTTTGCCGTTCACACAGCAGGGGAACAGCTGAGATTACTGAACCCCAGTAACACAGGAGCAAGTGTTGACTGTGCTAACAGCACTTCCGAGCAACAACTGGCGGTGTTGTAGCCCAGGGATGAGAAGACAACAGGGTGGAGGCAGCAGGACTGTTTGCCGTTCACACAGCAGGGGAACAGCTGACATTACTGAACCCAGTAACACAGGAGCAAGTGTTGACTGTGCTAACAGCACTTCCGAGCAACAACTGGCGGTGTTGTAGCCCAGGGATGAGAAGACAACAGGGTGGAGGCAGCAGGACTGTTTGCCGTACACACAGCAGGGGAACAGCTGACATTACTGAACCCAGTAACACAGGAGCAAGTGTTGACTGTGCTAACAGCACTTCCAGGCAACAACTGGCGGTGTTGGAGCCCAGGGATGAGAAGACAACAGGGTGGAGGCAGCAGGACTGTTTGCCGTACACACAGCAGGGGAACAGCTGACATTACTGAACCCCAGTAACACAGGAGCAAGTGTTGACTGTGCTAACAGCACTTCCAGGCAACAACTGGCGGTGTTGGAGCCCAGGGATGAGAAGACAACAGGGTGGAGGCAGCAGGACTGTTTGCCGTACACACAGCAGGGGAACAGCTGATATTACTGAACCCCAGTAACACAGGAGCAAGTGTTGACTGTGCTAACAGCACTTCCAGGCAACAACTGGCGGTGTTGGAGCCCAGGGATGAGAAGACAACAGGGTGGAGGCAGCAGGACTTTTTGCCGTTCACACAGCAGGGGAACAGCTGACATTACTGAACCCCAGTAACACAGGAGCAAGTGTTGACTGTGCTAACAGTACTTCCGAGCAACAACTGGCGGTGTTGGAGCCCAGGGTCAAGGAGGATGTTTAAATACTAGATCAAGGATTTTCCTTGTTACGTGTCAATTAAAAATGTCTATACTCCAAACAAGAGAAATATAACCTTTAGTACCATAAGATGATGATTTTACTTAAAAAAATATATGTAAATTAATAATTTACAAACATGAACGCATACATTAACATGTTGAAAAGCAATGCAAACCACAATTAAAATAGGTTAAATAATCTGCTATACGGTTTAAAATAAAAGCATACAAGTACATATCAGAATCCATTAATGATGGCTAAGTAACAGTATGTACACCATTTTTATTGTGTAGACAATGAATGGCTGACTTAAAAACATAATCAGCATTACAAGTTATCTTTGACATTCATAAAACTTTACATTTGGTATCAATGTAAATTTGGTTTACATTTGGTTTACATTTGGTTTACATTTGGTACATCAGCAGATTTGGCTTTCAGTACCATCTTTATGCCGATGACACACAACTATACACGTCATCCCCCGACCTTACCCCCGCTGTTCTACAGAACACCACCGACTGTCTGTCCGTCAGTCTCCAACATCATGTCCGCTCTCTATCTGAAACTTAACCTTTCCAAGACTGAACTGCTTCTGCTCCCGCCATCTAATAACCTCCCTAAATCTGACATTTCCCTCTCTGTGGGCGGCACCATAATAACACCCCGGCAGCAGGCTCGCTGTCTGGGTGTTATGTTTGACACCAATCTCTCCTTCACCTCCCATATACAATCTCTTGCCGTCTACACCTAAAGAACATCTCTAGAATCCGCCCTTTCCTCACAATGGAAACAACAAAAACCCTCACTGTAGCATTGATCCACTCCCGCCTGGACTACTGCAACGCACTATTACTTGGCCTCCCCATCACTCGACTATCCCCTCTCCAGTCCATCCTTAATGCAGCAGCCAGGGTCATCCATCTGGCTAATCGGTACTCGGACGCGTCCGCTCTTCGCCAGTCCTTACACTGGCTGCCCATTCATTATAGGATCCAATTCAAAGTACTGGTTCTCACCCACAAATCTCTCCACAGTGCAGCACCCCCCTACATCTCCTCCCTCATTTCTATCTATCGGCCCAACCGACTGCTGCGCTCTTCAAACGACGTTCGACTAACCTCTGCACTAATCCGTACCTCCCACTCCCGACTCCAAGACTTCTCCCGTGCTGCACCAATCCTCTGGAATGCTCTACCCCAAGAAATTAGGACTATCCACAATTTGCATGGTTTCAGGCGCTCCCTCAAAACACATTTGTTCAGAGCGGCCTATCACATTCACTAACCAAAGTCATTCTATGTGTAAGGTGTGTGTGTAGCCCATTCACTATCTCCATCCATCCCTCACTCCCTCAAGATGGCTGGACCATCATTGTAAATGCACCATTGTATATATACACCTGTACTTTGTATCTCCCCCACCTCATTGTAGATTGTAAGCTCTCACGAGCAGGGTCGGCATATTTTGCTTTAATTATTGCATTGTTAACGTTGTTACCTATGACCTGTGTTTTGAAATTGTTAAACTGTAAAGCTCTGCGGAATATGTTGGCGCTTATAAATAAAGATTATTATTATTATTATTATTATTATTTGGTGAATAATATCACTAAAAAGTTTTTAAAAATATCTAAAATTTCCATCATGTAATACTGATAATATGTGCCAATCATTTATATTAACAAACAAAAACTTTAAAAAGTGCATAGTGCATAGTGAAAACAGCTATTTATGCCTGACTGTGGACTTGCAAGCATGACAACGGATAGATAAGGTATATATAGATGAGACTGCATAGCCACAGATGGTGAATGGCGATGTAATACTGTACCTCAATAAAGTGTGCGTTACTACTACATCCTTTTTTTTATATAGCTTTATAAAAGGTTACGTGCATGTATGGTTGCGCCTTTGTTTGGACGCACAGACTGGCTTCCTGCTGTGACGCGTTGGGTATTGGAGCGTCTGTGCGTCTTATGACGCAGACTAACATTCACGGTGCGCATCGTTCATCATCACAAGCGTACCGACAACACAAAGGCGTTGTCATGACTGTTTTACTCAGTAAACATGCACCTATGATGAAACATACACGCATGTGCCCTATTACATAACAAGCTACAAGAAAAACGAGTGTGAGGTGTGACACAGCTGTTTTGTTAAGGTACAGTCATGGCCAAAAGTTTTGAGAATGACACAAATATTATATTTTCTCATGATCTGCTGCCCTCTGGTTTTTATGTGTGTTTGACAGATGTTTTTATCAAAGACAGAAATATAATAATTGCAAACATATGAGTAACAAAAGCTTATATTGACAGTTAGAATGAGTTAATGCAGCAAGTCAATATTTGCAGTGTTGACCCTTCTTCTTCAGGACCTCTGCAATTCTCCCTGGCATGCTCTCAATCAACTTCTGGACCAAATCCTGACTGATAGCAGTCCATTTTTGCACAATCAATGCTTTCATTTTGTCAGAATTTTTAGGTTTTTGTTTGTCCACCCGTCTCTTGATGATTGACCACAAGTTCTCAATGGGATTAAGATCTGGGGAGTTTCCAGGCCATGGACCCAAAATCTCTATGTTTTGTTCCCTGAGCCATTTAGTTATCACCTTTGCTTTATGGCAAGGTGCTCTATCATGCTGGAAAAGGCATTGTTGATCGCCAAACTGCTCTTGGAGGGTTGGGAGAAGTTGCTCTTGGAGGACATTCTGGTACCATTCTTTATTCATGGCTGTGTTTTTAGGCAAGACTGTGAGAGAGCCGATTCCCTTGGCTGAGAAGCAACCCCACACATGAATGGTTTCAGGATGCTTAACAGTTGGCATGAGACAAGACTGGTGGTAGCTCTCACCTTGTCTTCTCCGAATGAGGCGTTTTCCTGATGTCCCAAACAATTGAAAAGGGCATTCATCAGAGAACATAACTGTACCCCAGTCCTCAGCAGTCCACTGCCTGTACCTTTTGCAGAATATCAGTCTGTCCATGATGTTTTTTTCTGGAGAGAAGTGGCTTCTTTGCTGCCCTCCTTGAGACCAGGCCTTGCTCCAAGAGTCTCCGCCTCACAGTGCGTGCAGATGCACTCACACCTGCCTGCTGCCATTCCTGAGCAAGCTCTGCACTGCTGGTAGCCCGATCCTGCAGCTGAAACACTTTTAAGAGATGGTCCTGGCGCTTGCTGGTCTTTCTTGGGCGCCCTGAAGCCTTTTTGGCAACAATGTAACCTCTCTCCTTGAAGTTCTTGATGATGCGATAGATTGTTGACTGAGGTACAATCTTTCTAGCTGCGATAATCTTCCCTGTTAGGCAATTTTTGCGCATTGCAATGATGACTGCACATGTTTCTTTAGAGATAACCATGGTTAACAGGAGAGAAACAATGATGCCAAGCACCAGCCTCCTTTTAAAGTGTCCAGTGGTCTCATTCTTACTTAATCATGACAGATTGATCTCCAGCCATGTCCTCATCAACACCCACACCTGTGTTAATGGAGCAATCACTGAAAAGAGGTTAGCTGGTCCTTTTAAGGCAGGGCTGCAATGATGTTGAAATGTGTTTTGGGGGATAAAGTTCATTTTCTAGCCAAATATCGACTTTGCAAGTAATTGCTGTTAATCTGATCACTCTTTATAACATTCTGGAGTATATGCAAATCGCCATTAGAAAAAGTGAAGCAGTAGACTTTGTAAAAATTAATATTTGTGTCATTCTCAAAACTTTTGGCCATAACTGTACAGTATTATATCGACATTGTACAGGTGTCGCTATTCAGTCTGATAAATAGATATCATTCACCTATTCTATCAGTTGTCGTTCTTTCAGCACCACATACAAGTATATATTTTGCTATTGTGACTATGCACTATTGACTTTAACAAGGTAATGCATGATTTTTGTTAGCGATTATCATGTTTACATGAAGGACCTTTATGATATGGGCTGTTAACTTTCTAATTAAATATGTATTTTTTAAAATGACACAAATATAAGTAATGTTGAAGAGCACTATTCCTACATGCATTGTTTGCACAATATTACAGGTGTACATCACCTCCCTTAATCAACATTGGATTATTATATTTACTTGTATGCTTTTATTTAAAAGCCAAGAACACTGAAGTCTAACCTTCGCACTGCAGCTGTTGTCAAAGTTCAACCCACATTATGCACTTCCAACATTGCAGCATTTGAGTCATGATGTGAGTTGGATTTGTCTAAGCTATGGAGTGACAAGGTTGACCATAAGTATCCTATAGCATAAGTAGGCTTTTGTGTTAGCATTTGTTTTCGACATGTGCATATCTGAAATAATATGTCACAATTATTTTGTTACAGATTTCTGACAAAGACTAATCATTTTATGGTTTTAAAGCTGACGTTTCAAAAGTTTACAGCTTAGAAATCAGGGTGTAGCCTCATATCTATGTGTATTTTATTTTTACTTAAACCAAAACCATGGGTGACATAAGTCAACATTGTTTCATAGTTGAAACAGGACAACTCCCTACATGTTAGAAAAAAGCGACCAAAAGGAGCATCTAGTCCAAACAAATGTATAATATAAAAAATAACAACTTTATTGAAAAACAGCATGAATAACAATAAAAAACGTTCACAAATGTGAGTATATAAATGTATAAAGATAGAAGTAAATTGGTGATAGAACAATTAAAGAACCTGGCGCACATCTATAGCAAGCTGTGCTCAAAAGTCAGTAAGGTTACTACCATAGGGAAGGGCACAATATATATAAAAAAGGACAAGTGTCAACAAGTTGTGCCCCATAAGAATGTATGGTCCAAAATGGTCCAGACAACTGTATGGTAACATGCTAAGCAAAAAAATCAAAGGTAGCAGATGACAAATAAAGGCATGAAAAAGAGTAAGAGGGAAATCCCAGAAAGTATTGAGTAATTCATGCTAGATACCGAACTAACTGGAGCATATCGTACAGCTAAGCTTACCCATGTTGGTGGATGTGCAGGAACAGGAACGTGCCCCGACGCACGTTTCGCTCGTTAAAGCTTCCTCGGGGGGCTGTGTGTTGTGCGCTGCCGTGTGCGTTTATATGGGGAGAAGATTAGTCCAGGTGTGCAGCATAACCCATAACGGAGGCGCGCGCATGCGTGCGCTGTAGCAGAGGCGACACCCGCGCCACTTCCGGCGCTCAGATGATGCCGTGGGTCCAGGAAAATTTTCCTGTGACGTCAGGACCCCAGCGCCATCTTAGTAGAGTCCTTCAGTCGCGCGGGCCGCCAATGCCGCACACGCATGCGCGTACCGATGGGAGGGACAATGGCTGTAATTTGTCAAATACGGAAGGTAATGTATAATGTAAATAACAAAAATAAAAAATATATAAGGATATAAGAAGGATACCAATCTGCAGAACATAAGGGATATAAAAATATATCGATATAATCAAAAGGAAAGGAGCACAAAAATGATGACACTTGTGGAACATGAAAATGGCAGAGATATGGCATAATATAAGCAATATCAAGTGATATGATCAAAGATGTATAATCTAAATGGAGCAATGATCCAAAATTAAATAATCCCTGTATAGCAAAATGAACATAATAGAAAAAAGTAACAAAATGGAAACTGAAAACATAAGAAATAAAAATAAAAAATAAAAATAAAAACACAAAAAACGCCAATGAAGATTGAATGATGATTCAATCAAACAGTCCTATAAGGTCTTCTCTTGATAGTTGAAAGATGAGTCATCAGTAATATATCTTGAATAAGTAGTTGGATAAAGTACACGATAATGTAAAATAGATGAAAAACTGTGAACGTAAAAAATATGCATTAAAAACAGCACACAATTAAAAACTAAGGTGACGGAGAAAGGAAATGGAAGGGAAAAAAGGAAAAATGGCTTTATAGAAAGCAAGCAAAGGACAGCTTTTCATTAAGTCCTCTAGGTGACATCGTGTCCATTTTGGTAATCCATTGACATTCAAGCTGTGCCAACGTGCGTTTCATGTCACCACCTCTGATACCAGTACGTACTCGATCAATGCCCACAAATTTAAGACCAGTGGGGTTACTTTTGTGGAACAGCCTAAAATGTCGAGGGACAGTCTTAAGGGCACTAATATCGATAATATCTTTGGAAGCTGTGATGTCGCGGATATGCTCCCTAACTCTGACACGGAATTCACGTGAGGTTAATCCAACGTATCTGAGGCCACATGGACAGGTAGCTAAATATATAACATAGCATGTGCTACAAGAAATATATTGACTTATCCGATGGCTCCCACCAAAGGAAGCGGCACGACAGATGATTTTACACGCCAGGCATGAACCACAAGGGAAACAGCCCCGTCTCTGCACACCAGCATCAAAAATGGCAGGTGGATTGTTGACATAATGACTCCTAACCAAGATGTCCTTCAGGTTAGGGGACCTTCTTGCTGTAAGAAGCGGTCGATCGGGCAGCAATTTCCCAAGTATGGGGTCTGATCGAAGTATAGGCCAATGTCTTGTGATAATCTGTCTGATCTGTGTCCATCTATTATTAAAGGTGGATATGAATCTGATTGGTGGATTCTGATCTCTACGATCTCGGCTTCCACCTAAGAGTTGGTTGCGAGGTGTGCCCTTGGCTCTCAAATAGCCCCTCTTAATAGTTCGTCTACTGTAGCCCCGATCATGGAACCGCTGGGAGAGGTCTCTAGACTGCCCCTCAAAGAGTTCATCGGTCGCGCAAATGCGCTTCATCCTCAGAAATTGGCCTGTTGGAATGGCACGAATAGTTGCTGGCATATGTGCTGATGAAGCATGAAGTAGTGCATTGACAGACGTCTCCTTGCGTCTGTCACCGTGCCTTCTCCTGAGACCAATATCTGGATGTCCAAAAAATCAATCTTGGTTGTAGAATGTTTATAAGTTAATTTGATATTTAATTCATTGCTGTTAAGCATTCCGATGAACTCATGGAGGGGAGACTCTGGACCATGCCAGATAAACAAAACGTCATCAATATATCTGTACCAACCGGCGACATGCAATGAGGGGGCGTGCGCGCCATCCCCAAACAGCCCCCTCTCCCAGTATCCTAGGAAGAGGTTAGCGTAGGACGGCGCGCACGCCGCCCCCATCGCAGTGCCGCGCCTCTGTAAATAAAATCTATCTTTAAATGTAAAATAATTGTGTGTCAAAATAAACTCCAGCAGCTCCATGATCAGGGCATGCAGAGGTGGATCCAGATCCCCCATGTCAAGAAAAAATTCCACTGCTCGTAGGCCAGCACCATGATCGATGCTGGTGTACAGAGACTCAACATCAGCTCCAACCAGGGTCATGCCGGGCTCTAGGGTCAGGCCGTCTACCTTTTTAAGGACGTCCGTGGTGTCCCTGACATAGGAGGGCAGGGTCTCAACAATCGGATGTAAATAATATTCAATAAATTTGCAAATGGGATCACATAGCCCTCCTATGCCAGAGACAATGGGACGCCCAGGTGGATCCAACGGATCTTTGTGGATCTTCGGTAGCAGGTAAAATGTGGGAACCATCGGACATGCCACCAATAAACCGTCATATACCTTTTTAGGAATGATGCCTAAGTTAAAGGCCTCTTCCAAGACACGGAGAAGGGCAACAGAAAAAGATCCAGTAGGATTGTTAGGAAGGAGGGCATAAGCCTCCCTATCTCTCAGTTGCCTAAACGCCTCCCTTTCATACTTCTATACAGGCCAGACCACCACATTCCCCCCCTTATCAGCTGGTTTAGTAACCACATCCCGAAGGGATCTTAATTGTTTGAGTGCTTCTCTCTGTGCACGGGTGAGATTATCACCCCTCCATCGTGTGGGGATAGTCCTGAAGTCGTCCAAGACTAATCTATTGAATATCTCTACCTGCGGACAAAGAGAGAAGGGGGGAAAGTGGTGGACCTGGGGTAGACCGAAGCGGGGAAGGTACCTGAAGTGCTTGGAAGGCTCTCATTCTCCAATGCCTGCAATGTGTCCAGAGCTTCTCGCTCCACGGTAGTATTGAGGTCATCATCAGCTGAGGGTTTAAAGTGTAATCTCCGAAGGATCACTTTCCTTAGAAAAAGTTGTAAATCCTTCATTGCTGGAAAAAAACCCAATTTGTTAGTGGGAGCAAAAGTTAATCCCAGACCCAGCACCTCCATTTGAGTGTGTGTGAGTTGATGATGAGATAGATTAATTACCTCTAAGTTATTGGTTTTGGACTTCTTATCACGTGACTGGGGAGGAGTTGTCTTGCGCTTATTATAGGTCTTATGTCTCTGGGTGACAAATCAATTGGGGCCAGTAAGTTCTTGGTGACTAGTGCCACCTTGGCTGCTAGGTCCAGGTTCATCGTCCATGGATGACAATGACGAAAAAGAATTCCTGTGTGTTTGAAGTACAGGGCCAGCAGGTCCCTTTTTCCTTTTCCATCTATAAACATGTTCTAATTTAAAGTCCGAGACATCACGCTGATACTTTTTGGACTTAGAAGCCACAATGTCCTTTTCCCACTTGACAAAATCACTTTCCAAATCCTTGTTGAATTTGGTCCTAGACTCACTCGACATTTTTTCAAAAATTTGGGTCTGGAGTGAGTGTATCTCAGACTCCATCGTCTGTAATGTTGAGCCATTAGATTTGATTAGTAGCTCCATAAAGCCTTTGGAACATTTGGAGGCAAGATCCTCCCATTCATGTCTAAATACCTCATCATCAGTATTAAAGGAGGGAAGACCTGGATTCTAAGACCTCTTGGGATTAACCCTTTTGTGAGGTACCTCTCCAAGAACGCTTTATTCCACCAGAGACGAGTTCTCTTATTGTACAGATATTTGAGTTTGAATACCAAATCATCCGTTTCCTTAGTGTTTAAAACCACAGATTGCTCATCACCAAAAACTTCATCTAATTTGTGGAGCCACGATTTTTCACGTGCTTTTAAATCCATATGTTCTGGTAGATTAACTGTGAAAATACACAGAATGAAATACAGATTACTTAAACCAAAACCATGGGTGACATAAGTCAACATTGTTTCATAGTTGAAACAGGACAACTCCCTACATGTTAGAAAAAAGCGACCAAAAGGATCATCTAGTCCAAACAAATGTATAATATAAAAAATAACAACTTTATTGAAAAACAGATTGAATAACAATAAAAAACGTTCACAAATGTGAGTATATAAATGTATAAAGATAGAAGTAAATTGGTGATAGAACAATTAACGAACCTGGCGCACATATATAGCAAGCTGTGCTCAAAAGTCAGTAAGGTTACTACCATAGGGAAGGGCACAATATATATAAAAAAGGACAAGTGTCAACAAGTTGTGCCCCATAAGAATGTATGGTCCAAAATGGTCCAGTCAACTGTATGGTAACATGCTAAGCAAAAAAATCAAAGGTAGCAGATGACAAATAAAGGCATGAAAAAGAGTAAGAGGGAAATCCCAGAAAGTATTGAGTAATTCATGCTAGATACCGAACTAACTGGAGCATATCGTACAGCTAAGCTTACCCATGTTGGTGGATGTGCAGGAACAAGAACGTGCCCCGACGCACGTTTCGCTCGTTAAAGCTTCCTCGGGGGGCTGTGTGTTGTGCGTTGCCGTGTGCGTTTATATGGGGAGAAGATTAGTCCAGGTGTGCAGCATAACCCATAACGGAGGCGCACGCATGCGTGCGCTGTAGCAGAGGCGACACCCGCGCCACTTCCGGCGCTCAGATGATGCCGCGGGTCCAGGAAAATTTTCCTGTGACGTCAGGACCCCAGCGCCATCTTAGTAGAGGCCTTCAGTCGCGCGGGCCGCCAATGCCGCACACGCATGCGCGTACCGATGGGAGGGACAATGGCTGTAATTTGTCAAATACGGAAGGTAATGTATAATGTAAATAACAAAAATAAAAAATATATAAGGATATAAGAAGGATACCAATCTGCAGAACATAAGGGATATAAAAATATATCGATATAATCAAAAAGAAAGGAGCACAAAAATGATGACACTTGTGGAACATGAAAATGGCAGAGATATGGCATAATATAAGCAATATCAAGTGACATGATCAAAGATGTATAATCTAAATGGAGCAATGATCCAAAATTAAATAATCCCTGTATAGCAAAATGAACATAATAGAAAAAAGTAACAAAATGGAAACTGAAAACATAAGAAATAAAAATAAAAAATAAAAATAAAAACACAAAAAACGCCAGTGAAGATTGAATGATGATTCAATCAAACAGTCCCATAAGGTCTTCTCTTGATAGTTGAAAGATGAGTCATCAGGAATATATCTTGAATAAGTAGTTGGATAAAGCACACGATAATGTAAAATAGATGAAAAACTGTGAACGTAAAAAATATGCATTAAAAACAGCACACAATTAAAAACTAAGGTGACGAGAGAAAGGAAATGGAAGGGGAAAAAAGGAAAAATGGCTTTATAGAAAGCAAGCAAAGGACAGCTTTTCATTAAGTCCTCTAGGTGACATCGTGTCCAATTTGGTAATCCATTGACATTCAAGCTGTGCCAACGTGCGTTTCATGTCACCACCTCTGATACCAGTACGCACTCGATCAATGCCCACAAATTTAAGACCAGTGGGGTCTTACCTATTGCACTATTCCTGTGTCCTGTTGTGTATAGAAATATGTGATGCTTCATTTTTTGTTTTAGTCTTTGCCTGATGAAGAGACGTGAGTAGCCTCGAAAGCTTGCAATTTGTTACCATCTTTTCAGTTATCCATTAAAAGGTATCAACCACTGCGGACTCTCAAGTCTAAATATTTTTCTATCTACTGGCTAACACGGTACGAAGATACACATGTTTCCTAACTTCAAGAATAAAAATAAAGACCCTGCAAATATAAACGCATATATGCACATGCCAACAAGAAATGGAACAACACACCACCCAAAAAATTGGTTACAAAATATAGTGTTGTAAATTTAAGAATAAAAGTCCATTTTTGTATTTATGAATAATGCTTAAGGAACGCTATGTTAAACCATAACATAGTGAAGACAATGGATTTTGTAATAGTCCCTCATCATCATCATTGCAATTTATATGTGACAGTCACAGACATTTCAATTATTTAAGTTAATAAAATCGTTACCTTGTACAGCATGTATGACATCTCCAGCATGGACTCATCAATGTGATGGTGCAATAATGTACGATAAAAAATAACCATTTAAAAAAACATTATGCATTGTCACAATTTAAGTGTGTGCCTGCAAGTGTAGGTGAAACAAAGGCTACGGATAGCAAAGGTATATTCTATGTCTGTATCAGACAGTGGACAGCCTCTGATGGGTAATGGCGATGTTATACTGTACGTCAATAAAGTCTGCGGCAGCAATCATGCATTTTTTGCTTGTACAGTGTTGAAGAGGGTAAAAGCATGTCTGGTTGCGCAAGGCTTTATTCGTCAACACTACCTTCCTACTGTCACGCGTAGGGTAGGGTAGAGTGTGTCTATTAGATGACTCTCTATAAAATGTGACGTTACGCAGCTTAATTGTGCCCTAGGGACGCCAAAAATACGACAGCAGTAATCATTTACTGTCTAATACTCGACCTATGACCAACAAAAAAAGCACGTTCCCTCTTTAACAATCTACAAGACTAACAAGCATAATGGTTGACGCTGACTTTATTGAGGTACAGTATTACATCGACATTGTCCATGAGTAACTATGCACTGTGATACCTATATACCATTATTAATTTATATCTGTTGTGGTTGTTTCAACAGCACTTGCAGGTATAACTACCTATTGTCAGTATGCATGATGCACTTTCTAGATGTAATAATTTATTATTGCACATTATTACCAGGTTTAGATGCTGGCCATTTCATATATGGTGTGTGAAGTTACAATTGGCATCAGTATGTGTATTTTATAATGTCTGTCATAAATAAAACTCGTGATGATGATGATGAGGATTTTATGATTCGTACATCCATTGACTGCATTATCTTACAGGTACAGATAAAGTTCCTTAAAAAGCATTAATTGATAAGTATGAAATGTACTTTTATGCATTAATTTCAAAAAGTGAACACTATGTTTTAGTTTTTGTTACCATTTCTAATAGACATGCGCAGATATGCGCTGTGATGACAAATTATTATTTGCCCATATTTGTTATAAAAATTTATCATTCTAGGCCTGGAAAACTTCACAATTTCCTGTTTTAAGCATAACAATCAGGGTGACGGCTCTTCCCTATTTGGAGCATGTTCCACATGGGTTTTTCTGTGCATGTGTAGGGAACAGGAGACTTCTTGCCGGACACACAGCAGGGGAACAGCTGGCGTTACTGAACCCCACTAACACTATAGCTTGTGTATTGGTCTGTGGACACGACACTTCTGAGCAGCAACTGGCAGTGTTGTAGCACAGGGAGTAGAGTTCAGGTGGTAGAAAGATGAACATAACAGGAGACATGGATAACGTTGCGAACCAGTTATTTAATCTGAAAACGGACAGACAAATTCTGACGAGATCCATGCCTTGTTCATTTTCAGTAAAGTAAGCCGGTCTACATTATCTGAGGATAGTCGCATGCGACGGTCTGTTAGTACACCACCTGCAGCACTAAAGACGCGCTCCGATAATACACTGGCAGCACGGCAAGCCAGCACCTCCAATGCATACTGGCTAAGCTCTGGCCATGTATCCAGCTTAGAGACCCAAAACTTGAATGGGGAAGAGCCATCTGGGAGTACACTGAGAGGGAAAGACATGTAGTCTGTCACCATCTTACGGAAACGTTGCCTCCTGCTGACTGGAGCCGTCTCGGATGGTGTAGACATTTGTGGCGCTGCCACAAAACTTCGCCACATTTGGAACATACTGGTCTTGCCTGTGCAGAGGCGTTGCTTGTGCTCCCTCTTGTTGCAGAGCTGTCTCCACTGCCTCGACGCACAGAGCTGCTTTTTAAAGCAGTAGCAGCAGCAGTGCTCTCGGCTGGAATGGAGAACATTATGGATTGCACCAGTGTGTCTTGGTACTCCCGCATTTTACTCTCCCGGTTCAACGGTGTGATGAGGCTTTGTAAGTTGTCCCGGTAGCGAGGGTCTAGGAGGGTGTACACCCAATAATCAGACGTGGTGAGAATGTGGGCGATGCGGCGGTCGTTTCTCAGGCACTGCAGCATGAAATCAACCATGTGCTGCAGACTCTCAACTGGCCAAGAAACGCTGTCCCCTGCAAGAGGCGTCATCTCTGCCTGCTCTGCATGACCCCACTCTCGCTCTACATACTGACTAGAGCGTTGTGTACCTCCCTCTGGAGCGATGTCTTCCTCCTCCATTGACTCCTCCTCATCCTCCTCACAAAGTGAGCCCTGCCCAGCCCTTTGTGAGGAACCACGTTGCGCTGACTGTCCAGAAGGTGATGGAATTTGTGACTCCTCATCCTCCACCTCTTCCAAAACCTCATCCCTTAGTGCTTGCAGTGTTTTTTGAAGCAGGCAGATAAGGGGGACAGTCAGGCTGACTAGTGCATCATCTGCACTCGCCATCCGCGTTGACTCATCAAACGCACGCAAAACGTGGCAGATGTCCTTCATAGAGGCCCACTCAGTAGTGGTGAAATGTGAACGGCGCAAATTGCGAGTTGATTGCGCCTGATGCAGCTGATACTCCATTACTGCTGGCTGCTGCTCACACAACCGCTCCAACATATGTAACGTGGAATTCCACCTGGTGAGTACGTCACATATGATGCGATGTTCAGGAAGGCGAAATCTGTGTTGCAGAGCTGCAATGCGCGATCTGGCCATGCTGGAACGTCGCAAGTGAGCGCACTCTAGGCGGACCTTGTGCAGCAGTGCATCAAGATCCGGATAGTCCCTCAAAAAACTCTGCACGACCAAGTTGAGCACATGTGCCAGACATGGTATGTGAGTGAGGTTGCCAAGGCCCAGAGCTGCCACTAGATTTCCGCCATTGTCACACACTACCAAGCCTGGCTGGAGATTCGCTGGCAAAAACCACACGTCGCTCTCCTGCTTGATGGCATTCCAGAGCTCCTGCGCTCTGTGGCTTCGATTCCCCATGGAAATTAATTTGAGGACGGCCTGTTGACATTTGGCCACGGCTGTGCTCATATCGGTCACAACAGGTAAGCGTTCACGGGTCCATGTGGAGGTAGACCGTGACGGCTCCTGCAGCGATGATTCTGAGGAACTGGAGTAGGAGGAGAAGTCAATGTGGACAGACTTGATTCCTGCAATCCTTGGAGTTGGCAGAACACGTACAGCGCCACTCGCAAGATCTGTACCCGGCTCCACAACATTGACCCAATGGGCAGTGAGGGAAAGGTATCGTCCCTGGCCATGGGTACTGGTCCACGCATCGGTGGTCAGGTGGACCTTGCTACTGACGGCGTTTAGTAGCGCATGTTTAATTTTTCCCTCAACATGCTTTTGCAGACCAGGGACGGCTTGCCTGCTGAAATAAAATCGGCTGGGCACATTGTATTGTGGGACTGCCAATGCCATTAAGTTACGGAAACTGTCAGTCTCCACCAGCCTGAATGACAGCATTTCAAGGGACAGGAGTTTTGCAATGCCAGCATTCAGAGCCTGTGCTCGTGGATGGTTTGCCGAGTATGGCCGTCTTTTATCCCATGCCTGTGCTACCGATGGCTGTTTTGTGGCCTGGGAGTGTGGAGATGAAAGGGGAACTTGCAGCTGTGGGTGGAATAACACTGGGTCTCTGGACAACAGTGACAGAGGTTCTTCCATGGCGATCCTGTGAGGAAGCCGAACCAGCTGTGTGTGAGCTGGAGGAAGAGGCTCCAACACGAGCTGAAGATGTAGGTGCTGCTGTAGGTTGGCCTACATCTCCAGTGTGTCTTGTAACTCAACCACGTGCTTTGACGCACATGTTTCCACATATTTTGGTATTAAGGTTACTGACACTTTTACCTCTTTTTAGAGTTGAGCGATACTTTCCGATATCCTAAAGTATCGGAATCGTAATGGTATCGCCGATATCACTAAAATATCGGCGATACCCGATACCGATACCGGAAGTCCCATGTAAGTCTATGGGAACAAAATATCGAAATTAAAAAAAAACCATTCTTGCCTTGTTGGTTAATTGTACATGAAGGAAAACAAGAAAGAGTAATGTAGAATGTATTGGGGGAGGTTGAGGAGACATTAAAGGCATAGATGTTTGACCCAATCCAATGGAATAGCATTATTTATTTTTTTTTAGGAAATACGTTCGGATTGACGAACAAATTGACAATGTTGTTAACCTTTTTTCTATTTTGTCAAATATGTCTGTTTCACAACTTCCATGGTCTTCACCTTTTTAACTTTTCACACACTTTCTCCTTCATAATTTTCAGCAGCATCATCTTTCTCATCAAATTATTCTTCATCTTCACCTTATTAATCTTCTAAAACTTCTTGCTATTCATCTTTTTGTTAACATTACTTATATTGTTCTTATTAAACAGTTATTATTCTTCATATTCTACTTCTTCATCTTCTTCCTATTCATCCTTTTCATCATATTCTTATTTGTGACAGACATTCCTGTACTTGTAATCTGTAAAACTCTGAATTTTCATCCTTCCGTTCTTGCTGTCACGAAAGATTTTAATTACAACAGTATTTGTCCGCGTTCAGTTTAGCCTGCAGCAGCATCAGGCATTTTCCAGGGGCACCACGAGGAGGAACGGACTCACCCCCATACACTGCTTAGTCTTCTTCTGCTTAGAATTTAGAGCATATATTTTGCTCTTCATTTTGGTCTTATACTTAATGTTCTTCTGCTTTTTGATCTTCTGCTTATTGTTCTTCTGTCTCTTGTTCTGTATCTTGTAGTTTGTCTTAACCTTCTTTGTCCTGTTGGTGATGGTACAAAAGCCAATGGAAGTAACGAGGACCAGCTGACTGTGCTGGAACCCGGAGGGTCAGCAGAAGGAAAAGAGCCAATGGCACAACCGAGGACCAGCTGACGTTACTGGGACACGGTTACTAAGCAGGAGGTACCTGTGCTCCAAAGCACTACCAAGGACCAGCAGACGTTGCTGGAACTCGGATACCGACATGGAGGCACCTACGCCAAAGGCACTGCGGAGAACCAGCTGACGGTACTGGAACCCGGATGAGTAGCAGAAGGTACAAGAGCCAATGAAAGTAACGAGGACCAGCTGACTGTGCTGGAACCCGAGGGTCAGCAGAAGGAAAAGAGCCAATGGCACAACCGAGGACCAGCTGACGTTACTGGGACACGGTTACTAAGCAGGAGGTACCTGTGCTCCAAAGCACTACCAAGGACCAGCAGACGTTGCTGGAACTCGGATACCGACATGGAGGCACCTACGCCAAAGGCACTGCGGAGAACCAGCTGACGGTACTGGAACCCGGATGAGTAGCAGAAGGTACAAGAGCCAATGAAAGTAACGAGGACCAGCTGACTGTGCTGGAACCCGGAGGGTCAGCAGAAGGAAAAGAGCCAATGGCACAACCGAGGACCAGCTGACGTTACTGGGACACGGTTACTAAGCAGGAGGTACCTGTGCTCCAAAGCACTACCAAGGACCAGCAGACGTTGCTGGAACTCGGATACCGACATGGAGGCACCTACGCCAAAGGCACTGCGGAGAACCAGCTGACGGTACTGGAACCCGGATGGGTAGCAGAAGGTACCCATGGAAATTAAAGTTGAGGCAGCAGGACTGTTTGCTGTTCACACAGCAGGGGAACAGCTGACATTACTGAACCCCAGTAACACAGGAGCAAGTGTAGACTGTGCTAACAGCACTTCCGAGAAACAACTGGCGGTGTTGTAACCCAGGGATGAGAAGAGAACAGGGTGGAGGCGCAGGACTATTTGCCGTTCACACAGCAGGGGAACAGCTGACATTACTGAACCCCAGTAACACAGGAGCAAGTGTTAACTGTGCTAACAGCACTTCCGAGAAACAACTGGCGGTGTTGTAACCCAGGGATGAGAACAGAACATGGTGGAGGCAGCAGGACTTTTTGCCGTTCACACAGCAGGGGAACAGCTGACATTACTGAACCCCAGTAACACGGGAGCAAGTGTAGACTGTGCTAACAGCACTTCCGAGAAACAACTGGCGGTGTTGTAACCCAGGGATGAGAAGAGAACAGGGTGGAGGCAGCAGGACTTTTTGCCGTTCACACAGCAGGGGAACAGCTGACATTACTGAACCCAGTAACACAGGAGCAAGTGTTAACTGTGCTAACAGCACTTCCGAGAAACAACTGGCGGTGTTGTAACCCAGGGATGAGAACAGAACATGGTGGAGGCAGCAGGACTTTTTGCCGTTCACACAGCAGGGAAACTGCTGACATTACTGAACCCCAGTAACACGGGAGCAAGTGTTAACTGTGCTAACAGCACTTCCGAGAAACAACTGGCGGTGTTGTAACCCAGGGATGAGAAGAGAACATGGTGGAGGCAGCAGGACTTTTTGCCGTTCACACAGCAGGGGAACAGCTGACATTACTGAACCCCAGTAACACAGAAGCAAGTGTAGACTGTGCTAACAGCACTTCCGAGAAACAACTGGCGTGTTGTAACCCAGGATGAGAACAGAACATGGTGGAGGCAGCAGGACTTTTTGCCGTTCCCCACAGCAGGGGAACAGCTGACATTACTGAACCCCAGTAACACGGGAGCAAGTGTAGACTGTGCTAACAGCACTTCCGAGAAACAACTGGCGGTGTTGTAACCAGGGATGAGAAGAGAACAGGGTGGAGGCAGCAGGACTTTTTGCCGTTCACACAGCAGGGGAACAGCTGACATTACTGAACCCCAGTAACACAGGAGCAAGTGTAGACTGTGCTAACAGCACTTCCGAGAAACAACTGGCGTGTTGTAACCCAGGGATGAGAAGAAAACAGGGTGGAGGCAGCAGGACTATTTGCCGTTCACACAGCAGGGAACAGCTGACATTACTGAACCCCAGTAACACAGGAGCAAGTGTAGACTGTGCTAACAGCACTTCCGAGAAACAACTGGCGGTGTTGTAACCCAGGGATGAGAAGAGAACAGGTGGAGGCAGCAGGACTATTTGCCGTTCACACAGCAGGGGAACAGCTGACATTACTGAACCCAGTAACACAGGAGCAAGTGTTAACTGTGCTAACAGCACTTCCGAGAAACAACTGGCGGTGTTGTAACCAGGGATGAGAAGAGAACATGGTGGAGGCAGCAGGACTTTTTGCCGTTCACACAGCAGGGGAACAGCTGACATTACTGAACCCCAGTAACACGGGAGCAAGTGTTAACTGTGCTAACAGCACTTCGAGAAACAACTGGCGGTGTTGTAACCAGGGATGAGAAGAGAACATGGTGGAGGCAGCAGGACTTTTTGCCGTTCACACAGCAGGGGAACAGCTGACATTACTGAACCCCAGTAACACAGAGCAAGTGTAGACTGTGCTAACAGCACTTCCGAGAAACAACTGGCGGTGTTGTAACCCAGGGATGAGAACAGAACATGGTGGAGGCAGAGGACTTTTTGCCGTTCACACAGCAGGGGAACAGCTGACATTACTGAACCCCAGTAACACGGGAGCAAGTGTAGACTGTGCTAACAGCACTTCCGAGAAACAAACTGGCGGTGTTGTAACCCAGGAGAGAAGGAGAACATGGTGGAGGCAGCAGGACTATTTGCCGTCACACAGAGGGGAACAGCTGACATTACTGAACCCCAGTAACACAGGAGCAAGTGTAGACTGTGCTAACAGCACTTCCAAGCAACAAACTGGCGGTGTTGGAGCCCAGGGTCAAGGAGGGTGTAGGCATAAAATATTGAGTTATTGCCTTGTTACGTGGCCATTGCAAATGTATGTACTTCAAACAAGAATAAATGAAGTTTTACTACAACAATAAAATGATAAATTTCAATTACAAGAATAGAAAAATATTTATACTTGACAGTCCTCTGTGGTTGATAACGTTTAATGGCTAACTGAAAATATGGTAACAAATTCAAAGCTTTCGAGACTACTCAGGTGTCTTCATCAGGCTAAGAGTAAAGCCAAAAATGAAGAATCACATATTTCTACACACAACAGGACACAGGAATAGCTAAGACAAGTGAGGGAGGGACAAGTGAGGGGAGACCGGAAACAAAAAGGAGAACAAGGATGAATTATCAGCGCCACACAATCACAGATAAATTAATGAATTTAGCTGTGGCAAAAGAGTTTTGTATGCCCGGTCATACATCATGGTATGGAATTACTGTTATTAAAATATAACTTAAATATGAGAAACGTACAAAGGTTTCAGAATATAAGCTCATCATGACCTTTGACACTGTTAGTGATGGAATTGAATAGATCACATGGATTTATGTCATTCTATATCAATTAAGGAATCTGCGTCTTGCCTTCCGGGGTCATGAAAACCCAAAAAATACGCCAATGAGAGGGAAATCAAACTTTCTATCCTTATTGGGGAACTTTTTGAATATTTATGTTATCCCTGTGAGATAATGACAGTTCTGATACAGTCACTTACTTGTCTTACCTATTGCAATATTCCTGTGTCCTGTTGTGTATAGAAATATGTGATGCTTAATTTTTTTTAGTTAGTCTTTCCTGATGAAGAGACGTGAGTAGCCTTGAAAGCTTGCAATTTGTTTCCATCTTTTCAGTTATCCATAAAAAGGTATGAACCACTGCTGACTATGAAGTATAAATTTTTTCTATCTACTGGCCTAACACGGTACAAAGATACACATGTTTTCTAATTTCAAGAAGGAAAATAAAGAAAATACAAATAAACGCATATATGCACTGCCAAAAATAAATGGAAAACACAACACCCAAAAAATTGGTAACAAAATATAGTGTTGTAAATTTAAGAATAAAAGTACTTTTTTTTTTTTATGATTAATGCTTAAGGAACGCAATGTTAAACTATAACATAGTGAAGACAATGGATTTTGTAATAGTCACTCATCATCATCATCGCAAATTTATGTGACAGTCACAGACATTTAATTATTTAAGTTCATAAATCGTAACTTTCTATTAGCATGTATGACATGTCCAGCATGGACTCATCAATGTGATTGATGACACAATAATGTACAATAAAAAAACCATTTAAAAAACATTAGCATTGTTGTCACAATTTAAGTGTGTGCCTGCAAGTGTAGGTGAAAACAAAGGCTACGGATAGCAAAGGTATTTTCTATGTCTGTATCACACGTGGACAGCCTCTGAGGGGTAATGCCGATGTTTACTGTACGTCAATAAAGTCTGCGGCTGAAATCATGAATTTTTTGCTTGTAGAGTGTTGAAGAGGGTAAAAGAATGTCTGTTTGCGCAAAGCTTTATCCGTCAACACTACCTTCCTACTGTCACGCGTGGGGTAGGGTAGCGTGTGGGCAATTAGCTGACTATCAAATGTGAGGTTAGGCTGCGTTATTGCGCACTAGGGACGCAAAAAAAAATACAGCAGTAATAATTTAATGTGTAATACTACACTATGACAAACCAAAAAAATTACGTTCCCTCTTTAACAATGTACAAGACTAAAAGCCTAATGGTTGACGCTGACTTAATTGAGTACAGTATTACATCAACATTGTCCATGAGTAACTATGCACTGTGATACCTATATACCAGTATTAATTTATATCTCTTGTGGTTGTTTCAACAGCACTTGCAGGTATAAAATACCTATTGTCAGTATGCATGATGCAGTTTCTAGATGTAATAATTTATTATTGGACATTATTACCATGTTTACATGCTGGCCATTTATATATGGGGTTTGAAGTTACAGTTGGCATCAGTATGTGTATTTTATAATGTCTGTCATAAAAAAAACTCGTGATGATGATGATGAGGATGTAATGATTCGTACATCCATTGAGTGCATTATCTTAAGGTACAGATTTAAAATTCCTTTAAAAGCATTAATTCATAAGTCTGAAATGTACTTTTATGCATTAATTTAAAAATGTGAAGAGTAGACTATGTTTTATTTTTGTTACCATTTCTAATAGACATGTGCAGATATGCGCTGTGATGACAAATTTATTTGTCCATTTTTTTCTTAAAAATTTATCATTCTAGGCCTGCAAAACTTCACAATTCATGTTTTCAGCATAACAAGCAGGGTGACGGCTTCTTCCCTATTTGGAGCATGTTGGTATGGTTTTTTGTCCATGTGTGGGAACAGGACACTTTTGCCGTTGACACAGCAGGGGAAAGCTGGCGTTACGAACCCCACAACATAGGCTTGTGTTTTGCTGGGCCCGCCTTCTGAGCAGCAACTGGCAGTTTGGAGCCCGGGAGTAAGTTCAGGTGGTAGAAAGATGAAATACGGGACATGGATAACGTTGCGAACCAGTTATTTAATCTGAAAACGGGCAGACAAATTCGGCAGATCCATGCCTTGTTCATTTTCAGAAAAGTAAGCCGGTCTACATTATCGGAGGAAGTCGCTGCGACGGTCTGTTAGTACACCACCTGCGCATAAAGACGCGCCCGATAATACACTGGCAGCAGGGAAAGCCACCCTCCAATGTAGCTAAGCTCTGGCCAGTATCCAGTTAGAGACCCCAAAATTGAATGGGAAGAGCTTGGAGTACACTGAGAGGCAAAGCCAGTAGGTCGTCACCATCGAGGTTACGTTCCTCCCGCTGACTGGAGCCCTCTGGATGGTGAGAATTTGTGGCGCGCCACAAAACTTTGCCACATTTTGAACATACTGGTCTTTCCCTGTCAGAGGCAGCGTGTGTCCCCTTTGTTGCGAGCTCTTACATCCTCGAGCCAGAATGTTTGTAAAGCGTGCAGCGCAGTGCTTCGGGGTAAGGTAAACTTAGGGATTGCCCAGTGGTTTGGTACTCCCGCATTTTACGCTCCCGGTTCAACGGTGTGATGGGCTTTTGACGTTTGTCCGTAGCGAGGGTCTAGGAGGGGTACACCCAATATTCAGACTCTGAGAATGTGGGCGATGCGGCGGTCGTTTCTTAGGCACTGCAGCATGAAATCAACCATGTGCTCAGACCCCAACTGGAAAAGAAACGTGTCCTCTGCAAGAGGCGTTATCCTTGCCGCTTGCATCACCCCACCCTCTCACTACTGCTAGAGGTTTGTCCTCCCCGGAGCGATTCTTCCTCCTCCATTGCTCCTCCTCCTCATCCTCCTCACAAAGTGAGCCCGCCCAGCCCTTTGTGAGGAACCCGTTGCGCTGACTTTCCAAAGGTGGGTGGAATTTGTGACTCCTCATCCCCCTTTCCAAAACCTCATCCCTTTATTGCTTGCAGTGTTTTTTGAAGAGGAGATAAGGGGGGGCGTCGGCGACTAGGCATATCTGCACTCGCCACCGCGGACCATCAAGCCGCAAAACGTGGCACATGTCCTTCATAGTGGCCCCACTCATTAATGGTGAAGTGTGGACGGCGCAAATTGCGTGTTGATTGCGCCGAATGCAGTGAATCCATAACTCTGGCTGCTCCACACAACCGCTCCAACATAGAACGTTGGGATTCCACCGGTGGTTCGTACATATGATGCATGTTCAGGAAGGCGCAATTGCGTTGC
>JARQOD010004599.1:0-53729 GCA_033576555.1 Oophaga sylvatica
GTGTCTTTAGTGTCGGGGGAGTATAACATACCTCCCAACCGTCCCGATTGAGCGGACAGTCCCTATTCTGACCCCCCCGCCCGCTGTCCCGCTGAGTACACTATGGTCCCGCAGTGAGATGAGCCACCACGCCCCCATGCACCCCCTTCCTAACCCTCCCTGTCTCTACAGCTCAGCCTCACAGCAGCTAGCAATGACGCTGCTATTGCTGTAATCTCTGTGCCCCACAGGACCTGTGATGGGTCACAGGAGGGGAGGAGTCAGGGGTCACATGATCAGTGTCCTCGTTGTGTGCAGGACTCTGCGCTGTGATGGTTGTCAATGGTGCTGGATGAGGGTAAGTGTATGTGGGGTCGGGACTCAGTTTACAGTGTGGATGTAGCAGTGCTGGACAATTGTGTGTACAAGTTGGATGTAGCGGAGCCGTGTGTGTACGAGGTGCACGGAGCGGAGCCGCGCGTGTACGAGTGGTTGTAGCAGTGCTGGTATGTGTACGAGTGCACGGAGCGGAGCGCATGTGTACGAGTGGATGTAGCATGGCTGTAGTGTGCACGAGGTTTACGGAGCTGAGCCGCGCCGCGCGTATACGAGGTTTACGGAGCGGAGCGTGTGAACGAGGTGGATGTACAGTGTTGTGTGTGTATGAAACGGAGCCCTGTGTGTGTGAAGTGTACGGAGCTGAGCCGCTCAGCTCCGTACACACAGGGCTCCGTGCTTGAGCCCTGTGTGTAACAGAGCGGAGCAGAGCCGTGTGTTATGGAGTGAAGCCTTGTGTGTATGTAGTGAAGCCGCGTGTGTACGAGATGTACGTAGCAGAACTGCATGTGTAACGAGGTGTATGTGCAAAGCCGCATTTGTACAAGATTTACAGAGTGGAGTCGTATGTGTACAAGGTTACAAAGCGTGGCTGCGTGTGTACAGGTGTACGGATGGAGCCTTGGGAATACTAGTGGAGCCTTGTGTGTGCGAGTGGACGAGCTGAGCCGTGTGTGTACGAGGCATACAAAGCAGAACTGTGTGTGTAATGGGTGTCAAGCCGTGCGTGTACAAGTGTATGGTGGGGAGCATTCATACCTCCCAACCGTCCTGAATTCAGCGGACACTCCCCGATTTTGGGAGTCTGCCCCGCTGTCCCGCTGGGAGCTTTTCCCGTGGACACAGGAGTACATCCGAGCCCCGAGAGCACTTTAAAATTCCACATGATGTTCCACCAGAAGTACGTACTGGAAGATGACCGAAATTAGGTAATTTCGGGAGGAGATTGTTGACAGAACCATGGAGGCACTTCAGGGAATGCTTCAGATCCATCACCGTGTCCTCGCCTTGGAATCGGGATGTCGGCCATGTGAGCGTATCATGATATGTCCTACAACCGGGAGGCCAGGTGGGCACTACAATGGGAGCCGGGCTGCTATAGTAAATCTTTATAGAATCTTTATTTCTTTCTCTCTCTGTTTCTTTCTCTCTCTGTTCTTTCTTTCTCTCTGTTTCTTTCTTTCCCATCTTTCTTTCCTCTTTTCTTTTTCTTTCTTTCTCTCTTTCTTTCTTTCCATCTTTCTTTTTCTCAATCTCTCTGTTCTTTCTTTCCCCTTTCTTTTTCTCTCTCTATGTTCTTTCCCCCCTCTTTCTTTCTTTTTCTTTCTTTCTTTCTTTCTCTCTGTTTTTTTTTCTTTCTCTCTTTCCCCTATTTCTTTCTCTCTGTTCTTTCTTTCTCTCTCTCTGTTCTTTTCTTTCCCATCTTTCTTTCTCTCTGTTCTTTTTCTTTCTTTCTCTCTGTTCTTTCTTTCCCCTCTTTCTTTCTATCTCTCTGTTTCTTTTTTTCTTTCCCCCTTTCTTTTTCTCTTTCTTTCTCTCTCTTTCTCCCTCTTTCTTTCTTTTCTCTCTATTCTTTTCTTTACCCTCTTTCTTTCTCTCTTTCTTTCCCATCTTTCTTTTCTCTCGTTCTTTTTCTTTCTTTCCTCTTTCTTTTTTCCCTCTTTCTATCTCCTGTTCTTTTTCCTTTCTTTCTTTTCTTTCTTTCTTTTCTTTTCTTTTTCTTTCTTTCTTTCTTTCTTTCTTTCTTTTATCTTTCTTTCTTTGTTTTTCTTTTCTTTCTTTTCTTTCTTTTTTTCTTTCTTTCTTTCTCCCTCTTTCGTTTTTCTTTCTCTCTGTTTTTCATTCTTTCTTTCTGTTCTTTCTCTCTCTGTTCTTTCTTTCTCTTTCTTCCTCTCTCCCTGTTCTTTCTTTTTCCCATCTTTCTTCTCTATCTCTCTTTTCTTTCTTTCTTTCCTTCTTTGTTATTTCTTTTCCCTTCTTTCCCTCTTCCCTCTGTTGTTTCTTACCCTCTTTCTTTTTTCTCTCTGTTCTTTTTTCTGTCCCCTCTTCTTTCTCTCTCTCTGTTTCTTTTTCTCTATCTCTCTGTTCTTTCTTTCCCCTCTTTCTTTCTTTCTCTCTCTCTGTTCTTTCCCCTCTTTCTTTCTTTCTCTGTTTCTTTTTTCTTTCTCTCTCTCTGTTCTTTCTTTCTTTCCTCTCTTTCTTTCTTTCCTCTGTTCTTTCTTCCCCTCTTTCTTTCTCTCTCATTCTTTCTTCTCTGTTCTTTCTTTCCCCTCTTCTCTCTCCCTCTTCTTTCTTTCTCTCTCGTTCTGTCTTCCTCTTTCTTCTCTCTCGTTCTGTCTTTCCTCTTTCTTCTTTCTCTGTTCTTTCTTCCCATCTGTCTTTCTTTCTCTCTCTGTTCTTTCTTTCCCCCTTTCTTTCTCTCTCCCTCTCTGTTCTTTCTTTCCCCCTCTTTCTTTTTTTCTCTCTGTTTCTTTTTTCTGTCCCCTCTTTCTCTGTTCTTTCTTTCTTTCCCGTCTTTCTTTCTTTCTCTCTCTGTTCTTTCTTTCCCGTCTTTGTTCTTTCTTCTTTCTTCTTCTTTCTTTTTTTCTTTCTTTCTTTCTTCTTTCTTTCTTCTTTCTTTCTTTTCTTTCTTCCTTTCTTTCTTTCTTTTTTCTTTCTTTCTTTCTTTCTTTTCTTTCTTTCTTTCTCTCCCTGTTCTTTATTTCCCCTCTTTCTTTTTTCCCTCCTTCTCTGTTCTTTCTTTCCCCTCTTTCCTGTCTCTGTTCTTTCTTTCCCCTTTCTTTGTTTATTTCTTTCTCTACTTTCTCTCTGTTTCTTTCTTTCTTTCCCCTCTTTCTCTCTCTCCTTTCTCTCTGTTTTTCTTTTCTCTCTCGTTCTTTCTTTTACTCAGTACCAGTGTGCCCACAGTACCAGTCACTGTGCCCTCATACCAGTCATGTGATCACCAGTGCTAATGGGTTGTGTTGGGGCTGGACATGGTGTGACTAGTTGGAAATGGGTGTGGTTTGGGGCGTGGCCTAAAATGTGCCACGGCGCGCGCAGCCTTGTCCCTTTTCCCATCTTTCAAAAGTTGGGAGGTAATGCACAAGAGTTCCAATGTCATTGAACTTCCTGGGGATCCGACAAACCCTTGCCGAAACTCTCCTCCACAATCACCAGATCCAGATTAAATTGCAAAAGGAGGAATCACTATCCCTATGGATCCCCCAGACCAATTTTTAAACCAACTTCAAGGACCCCCAAAACCGCAACAAGATGTGGGATAAGTGAGGATGAAAACACCATGCAGGTTTACAACCAAGGTATACAACAGGTTGATAATGGAAAAAATCCCATCAAAAGGTCAGATATAGATAGTGATGGGCAATGCTGTGTTATATGCTGTAACAATAAATTAGAAGCCGCCTACTCCTGTACAGCAGTTACAGACAGCTCTCTAATCACCACTGTTCATAAATCATAAGAAATATAACATGTAGGTCTATATAAACTGCCAACAGCCATAGGTGAAATGTTCAAAAACTGCAAGGTCTGTACCCCATCAGTCCGCTACCTAAATACAATAGACGAAGACAGGGCGAAAAATGGGCCCTGATGTGTCCTCAAGACAAGATGCAGCATCCCCCTAGGAGAACCTCCCTCACCCGCCAGACATATGCTGCGTTATTATGCTCCACTCACCGCCCCACCATTGCTGAGTTACTCCTTGAATATTTATTTTACATATGATACAACATAAAAGTAAAGGCTGCAGCTCCACTCAGGTCTGTGCTATCCACATCTCATGTAACATACAGTTAGGTCCATAAATATTTGGACAGAGACAACATTTATCTAATTTTGGTTCTAGACATTACCACAATGAATTTGAAACAAAACAAATCAGATGCAGTTTGAAGTCAGACTTTCAGCTTTCATTGAGGGTATCCACATTAAAATTGGATGAAGGGTTAAGGAGTTTCAGCTCCTTAACATGTGCCACCCTGTTTTTAAAGGGACCAAAAAGTAATTGGACAAATGACTCCAAGGCTATTTCATGGACAGGTGTGGGCATCCCTTTGTTATGTCATTCTCAATTAAGCAGATGAAAGGGCCGAGATGATTTGAGGTGTGGTGTTTGCATTTGGAAGGTTTTTGCTGTGAAGGAAACTGTGGTCACGAGCTCTCCATGCAGGTGAAACAAGCCATCCTTAAGCTGCAAGAACAGAAAAAACCCATCCAAGAAATTGCTACAACATTAGAAGTGGCAAAATCTACAATTTGGTACATCCTGAGAAAGAAAAAAGCACTGG
The DNA here is from genome assembly GCA_033576555.1 of Oophaga sylvatica. NCBI lineage: Eukaryota > Metazoa > Chordata > Amphibia > Anura > Dendrobatidae > Oophaga > Oophaga sylvatica. The sequence continues at coordinate 4,608 of JARQOD010004599.1, forward strand.
TGAACTCATCAATCCAAAAAGACCTGGAGCCCACGGAAGACAACAGTGGTGGATGATCGCCGCATACTTCTTTGGTGAAGAAGAACCCGTTCACAACATCAACTGAAGTCCAGAACACTCTCAGTGAAGTAGGTGTATCTGTCTCTAAGTCAACAGTAAAGAGAAGACTCCATAAAGTAAATACAAAGGGTTCACATCTAATGCAAACCATTCATCAATTCCAAAAATAGACAGGCCAGAGTTAAATTTGCTGAAAAACACCTCCAGAAGCCAGAATCAGTTTCTGGAAAAGTATTCTATGGACAGATGAGACAAAGATCAACCTGACCAGAATGAAGGGAAGCCAAAAAGTTTGGAGAAGAAAGGGAACGCACTGATCCAAGGCACACCACATCCTCTGTAAAACATTGTGGAGGCAACGAATGGCATGGCCAGCATGGCTTTCAATGGCAACTGGCACTTGTGTTTATTGATGCATAACAGCAGACAAGATAGCCGATGAATTCTGAAGTGTACCGGGATATACTTTCAGCCCAGATTCAGCCAATGCTGCAAACTGATTGACGCGCTTCATAGTACAGATGGATAATGACCCCAAGCATACAGCCAAAGCAACACAGGAGTTCATGAGTGCAAAGAAGTGGAACATTCTTCAATGGCCAAGTCAAATCACCAGATCTTAACCCAATTGAGCATGCATTTCACTTGCTGAAATCCAGACTTAAGAGGGAAAACCCACAAACAAGCAAGACCTGAAGCTGCGGCTGTAAAGGCCCGGCAAAGCATTAAGAAGAGGAAATCCAGCGTTTTGGTGATGTCCATGGTTCCAACTTAAGCAGTGATTGCCTCCAAAGGATTCGCCACAAAATTTTGAAATAAAAATATTTTGTTTGGGTTATGTTTATTTGTCCAATACTTTTGACCTCCTAAAATGTTGGAGTGTTTGTAAAGAAATGTGTACAATTCCTAATTTTCTAACATATTTTTTGTTCAACCCTTTCAAATTAAACGTTTCAATCTGCACTTGATTCCGTTTAGAGGTTCATTTCAAATCCAATGGGTGGCAGCAGACCCAACTCGCAAAATTGTTCACTGTCCAAAATTTCTGGCCCGACTTAAAATAAAGCACTTGGTGATATACACCGATCCTGCAAACAAAGAGGCACAATTACCGAAACGGGATGGATATATCAGCAGGACAGCATAAGGACTAAAGGCGGGCCCAAACACGAAATAAAGCACGACGGAAGCATGTCCAAACTATATGTACACCAGTAAAATAACCTTTTAAACACAGGATCCTTATACACACATGCTGTTATACAAGTGAGGAGTGATACCTGTACCACAGTCTGTACACTAAATAACCACAGGGATGGAGCCTTTATACCATCCTCCCAACTTTTGAAGATGTGAAAGAGGACAGAGGTTGCAGCCGCTTTGCCGCCGCGGCAAATTTTAGGGCCCGCCCCACCACACCTGTTTCAAACAACAAAATACCCCAGTCCACGCCCCGACCACACCATTTAGCACGGTGACACACTGACTGGTACTGAGGGCAAGGGCTGGCATTATGGGATCTTGGCTGGACGTGGGCACACTGACTGACTGAGGAAAAAAAGAGCAGAGTTTAAAGGTTCGTCGGGGCTCCGCCGTGTACTCCGTTCCGGGGAAAAATAAGCTCCCAGCCGGACAGCGGGCAGAATCTCTCTCCGGGACTGCCCGCTGGTCGGGACAGTTGGAAGGTATGAAGCCCCCACCATATACCTTGTACACCCACGGCTCCCGTACACCCGTGCACACACGCCCGCCCGTACACCTCGCGCCAACGGCTCCCCCATCACCTCACACACACGGCTCTGCTCATCCACACGTAAACCCTTCCGATCCTTTCTCCATCGGGATTCCCCTGTATCGGGCAGTTGGGGGGGTATAATCTCCCCACCATACACCTGTACCGCATGGCCCCACACCTCAAAACACACGTTCCCCTCCACACCTCGCGCACACAGGCTCCACCCACACCCGTGCACACACGGCCCCTCCGTACCACACGGTTACTCGTAAACCTCGACATACGCAGCCACCCCAAACCTTGAACACATGCCTTTGCACCGTACACCTCGACACATGCGGTTCCGCTCCGTAACCTCGACCCACCAGTTCCGCTCCATACACACGCGCTTCCACTTCTCTACACCCCGTACACACACGGCCGCTCCGCTCCGTACACACCGGCTCAACACGGAGCCCGGTGTACGGAGATGACGGCTCAGCCCGTACACTTCTACACACAGGCTCCAATTTTGTTTCCCCTTACACACACACACTGCTACAGCCACCTCGACACCATGGCTCCCTCCAACACCTCTACACACACGGCTCCACTCTGTACACCCATCACACCCTCCCCCGTACCCTCTACACACACGGTCCGCTCCCTACACCCGTCCACACGGCTCCGCTCTTTACCCTCATACACAACGCCCGCCGTACACCTCAACAAACACGGCTCCGCTCTGTACACCTCATACACACACGGCTACCCCATCACTTTTCACACACTGAAATCCCCCTGACCCCTCACAAAACTTACCCCACCAGCACCTAAACAACCAAAGCCAGCCAGCCAACAAGCCCGCACGAGCCTGACCATGTGACATCCAACTCCTCCCCTCCTGTGACCTCATCACAGGTCCTGCTCCCACAACGATATGCTCAGCGGTCATTGCCTGCGTATAACCTAAAGTGGAGCCGAAGGGCAACTAAGGGTGTATGGGGGGTGTGGCGGCCATCTTCCCTGCGGGGAAACAATGCCCCCGGGCAGCGGGAGGGGGGTCAAATCGGACTGCCCGCAACAGGGACTGTTGGGAGGTATGCCTGTGGTCATGGTGCTCCCGAGCACTGGGGTAATGGCGGGAGTAATTTTGGACATTTTAATTTCACTTATGTTTGTAATCACCAGATTTTAGGAGCTTCAAGGACCTCCCACCATGTGTTAATGTTTTTAGCTTGGATGTTTATTTATTTTTTTTTAATAAAGGTGTAATTATTAAAAAAAAAAAAGATTCGTGTATACCCACCAAGGCTTATTTTTATTACTTAATATAGTTGGGGAGAGCACAGGCTGATGATTTACCTGGAACCCGGCATTTGGGGTGGGGCCCTTTAAGTTGGTTATAACTTGGCAGGGGATCCCTTGGAAATGGATTCCTTTTTTGGAATTAATATGGTTCTGGACTGGTGAAAATGGAGGGTAGTTTCGGCAAGGTTTGTTGGATCCCCAGGAAGTTCAAGTGAACATTGAACCTTCGGGTTAGGTCCCGAGAAAGTGGGTAACGGCTGGGAAATTGTGGGCACATTTTATTCACTTTGGTAATCACCGTATTTTGGGAGCTTCAAGACTCCCTTCCAGCGTGTTGATATTACTTAGCTTTGATGTTTTTATTAAAAAAATTTAAAATTGGAGTCTTCAGTGGTTGAAACTTAAAGGCTAAATAAAAGAGGTAACAAACGCAACTTTCGAGACACCAGCTCTTCATCAGGCAAAGACAAATACAAAATCTGAAGAATCAATATTTTAACACAACAAGCCAAAAAAATGCAATAGGAACAATACGTGAAGCAAATAGCATTTGGGAGAGGGAGAACATTTTGGCAATAAAATATTGGACTAGTTCTTAGATAAGGATTGAAAGTTTTATTGCCCTCTAATTAGGGTCTGGTAAGTTTGTTTATTTCTCCAGGTCTTTGAAGCAAATCCAAATTGATGAATAGGCCATAACATTGAAGGTTCATTCAGCATAGAAGTGTCAAAGGTCACCATCAATTTTACCAAACTCTCCTTGTCTCGAGATGTAAACACCTTTCAGTACAAGTAATTTCATGTCCAACTGCAAGCCGGGAGAAAAGTGTTTGGCCCAGGGAATCCTTCTTTTTTCCTGGTATGCTTCCACTCAGGAAACAGTCCGGATTACTGCGTGTTTGACCTGGCATTGGCGCAAGCGTCAAACACGCAGTGTCCAATTTACACAAGTGGGGGGATTTTCAAAAATCCCTCTCTACTACTTAAAAACACGAGGCGGAAGACCTCGTTTCCGGACATGGCGGCGCGTCTTTTAGACCGCAGCATTCCATTCCCTTGCGCGACCTGCCGCCACAAGGGAAAAAAACACAGGCTAGTGCCCTGCAGCATTCCGGATGTTTCCGGAGGTTTTCGAACAATCCGGAATGGAGCGCCTTCATAGGGGGCGGGGCTTTGGGCGGAGCGGACTTTCCGCTCCGTCCAAAGCGCTGTTTTTCCTGAACGTGGAAACACGGCCTTAATTTGGGCAATGAAATTCATCCTTGTTCCATTTTTGCCCTCCCCCCACATCAGACCCCCGTTGGACATTTTGTACAAATAATTAGTACATTGATTTTTATTGTATGTTTTAATAAAAGCATGAAAAAATGAAAAAACTTATTAACTTTCCTTTTAACGAGTCCCTAATTTTTATAATTTTGTCATGGGTAACCATCCATTAGGACCACTGTTTGGGGTGGTATTCTCTCAAGGACCCATGGTTTGGGGGTGTTCATCACAGTGTGACCCCCGATTGGAGGGGTAACCATCTCGGGAAGGCCCCCTGTGTGGGGGTAACCATCCGGTAGGCCCCCTTGTGGAGGGGTAACCATCTCGGTATGGCCCCCTGGTGGTGGAGGGAACCACCGGGCAAGGCCCCGGTGTGGAGGGGTAACCATCCAATGGCCCCCTGGGTGGAGGGGTAACCATCGGGTATGGCCCCCGGTGGGAGGGTAACCATCCGGGAGGCCCCCGATTGGGGGGTAACCATTCGGTATGGCCCCCGGGTGGAGGGTTTTAACCACCGGGTATGGCCCCCCTGGTTGGAGGGGTAACCATCCAGGCATGGCTCCCGGGTGGAGGGGAACCACTCGTAGCCCTCGGTGTGGAGGGGTAACCATCTCGGAGGGGCGCCCGGTGGGAGGGGGACCATCACGGTATGGCCTCCTGGTCCCCAAAGCTTTTATATTCACAAAGTCCTTTGGGAAAGTCCCTGGGTCATGGAATCATATTTTGCATGCCTACAAAAAAATTGCTCCCTCCGACCAGGAACAGGGCTGGAGGAAGAAGAAAACAAGGTTGTCGCTGGACCATGCAATTAACTATGCATTAAACGGAAGGCAATGTACCAATCTGGTGCCCTTGAGTCGTGGGACGATAAGGGAAAATAATCAAGTGCATTAACAGGGGCAATATGCCACCCCGGCCCTTGAGCTGGTGGACCCAAACGGTAAAACAAGTCCAATTAACACAAAGGGGCAAAGTGCCATCCTGATGCCCTTGAGCCAGTGGGAGCGGCAAGGGTAAAGTAATCAATGCATAACACAAGGCAAAAGCCTATTCCCGGTGCCTTTGACCCAGGGAGAGGTTAATGGAAAATGTTATCAATTCCGAAAAACAACAAGCTGGCAGGGTTATTAATAATCCTTTGTAGACTTTTTCGCATAGGTTATTTTAAATTACTACTCCAAACATTATAACGTTTTTTTCATGGCTTTAATGGAATTTTTATATGGGGGGTAACTTTAATTACCCCAATTTATAAAATTTTTCTCTTTATAAACCCATTTTTGATGTGAATAAGTGGTTTAAGAAATTATTACTGCACACCACGCTACGTACAAATGGGGTTCTAAAATAAACTGTGACTTTTGGGAATTATTAGAGCGGCTACAGTACACATTAATATTATTGAGGCTGACATGTCATTATAAGGAATCAAATTGTGGCACCACCTTATTTTGGTTTCTTTCCACATTCCCCATTTGGGACCTCTTGCAGATGTTAGGCCTTATTTTGTTTGATTACCGTTAACGACAAACTTGGGGAGTGGGGTTTTGAAAAAAATCTTTTTAACACCCGGAATTTATTACTTTATGCAAGCCTTTCCAAGATGTAAATGTTTAAGGCTTTATTAGGCAGGTGATGGGGGTCGAGTCCATTTAAGGTGTCCATGGCCCCGCGTGGGGTTTTAGGATCGGTGGAATACAGACAAGTTAAGTTGGACTCATTTTAACAAATAAGGATATAAAACCAATGGGAACAGCTGGCTTTGGGGCCACCCAAGGACGTGTAATGGTAACGCAACAGGGGGCGGGCACGTGGTTAAGCACAGGAGTGAGGATAATAGGTCATTGGTGCCCTAAGTTTACTGGCTCGCGAAGGCAACCTGGTGCCACCCCTTAAATGGCTGCTGTCCGGTGTGTATTCCAGACAGCTGGGGATATCAAGTACTTTGAATCCAATGTAAGCACTTCACCTGACTCCTACTGTGATTGTTTTAACCTGTTTTAAATAAAGCTGGGCCATTTTGACAACGAATAAAGTTTTCATGTATTAATTCCAGTGCCTATTTTCGTATTATGGTGGTTTTAAAATGGACTGGGGCCGCCCATACCAAAAGCAAGAAAATTACATTTTTACTGCGAAAGTGTTTTAAAACCTCAAATTTTTAATTTTTTAAAAGGTTAAAAAGAAAAAATGGATCTTTCATTGTTTTGAAGAAAGAACATACAGCACCCTGTTGAGGATTTCAGGTGCCCAAGTAGGGTACAGACCAAAAATTTTCACACCTTCTCATTAAAGATTTTTCTGTTTTTCATGACTAGAAAATGTAAAACACACTGAAGGCATCAAAACTAGAAATAACACATTTTGGGGAAATTTTAATTACACTTTAAAAAAAAAGTGTGAAACAACTGAAAATATGCTTAAATCTAGGTTTTCAAAACCACCTTTGACATTGATTACTGCTTTGCACCAGAAAAGGTGAACAATCATACATCCTATTCCCACCTGAAGCAGGAGGAGTGGGTGATGGTGTGGGGGTGCTTTGCGGTGACATGTTGGGGATTTATTCAAAATAGAGGTGACGGCCAGCTTTACCCCAAACCACCGATTGGGTCAGGTCTGTTTACTGGGAGGCCAGGTCATCTGGGTAGCACCCCAACACTCTCCTTCTGGCAAAACCCTTACCAACGGAGGTTGTTTGGGGTCATTGTACTGTTGAAAAATAAAGATGTCCAACAAACCAAACCGGAAGGAATAGCATCCGCGCAAAATCTTGGGTAGCCATGCCGGTTCCATGCCTTCAATTTTGAATAAATCCCCAACGGTCACCAACAAAGCATCCCCACACCATAACACCTCCTCCTCCAGCTTCAAACTTGGGAAACCAGCAGAAGTCCATCCGCCCCCTTTTCGCGGCAAAGCAAAATCAAAGCAAAAGGTGGCACTTTGAAGAACCTAGAATATAAACATATTTTCAGGTGTTACACACTTTTTTGTTTAAGTAAAAATTCCCACATTGTTAATTCAAATTTGATGCCTTCAGTGTGACTACAATTTTCACAGCCATAAAATACAGAAAAATCTTTGAATGAGGTGTTTCCAAACTTTTGGTCTGTACCAGGGCGTATTCAGGGGGGGGCAGCCGGGGCATGTGCCCCGGGCGCAGCCGACAGGGGGGCGCCATCGGCCGCCTGATACGGCGGCCCCAAGGAGGAGGCTCCCCGTCAGCGGCATTCTGCCGCCCCCACACTGAGATTCTCCCGTTCTCTGACCGGCCTGTCAAACTGACAGCGGGGTCAGAGAAAGTGCTGCTGCTGCGCGTCGCGTCTCCCTCCAGCCAGGTGTCGCTATGACTCTGATGTAAGCCCTGGCCCCCCTGACCACCGCAGGCACTTCCTCATCAATGAAGCGCCAGTAGCGTGATCAGGTCACATGATCACGCTGCTGACGTCACACGCCGGCTCTTCAGAGGCGAAGACACAGGCAGTGAGGCAGCGTTTGGTGGTAAGTGCTCCAGACGTGTAATGGAGCTGAAGAACCACCGAAGATTAATGGGGGACATAATGTGTGAGTGTGTGTGTATGGGGGGGGAATTTAGAGTGGGGATGGGGGATACTTTATGTGTGGGGGATGGAGTGGGAATGGGGGGTTCTTTTATGAGTGGGGGATTGGAGTGGGGATGGGGGTTATTTTATGTGTGGGGGGATTGGAGTGGGGATGGGGTTATTTTATGTGTGGGGGATTGGAGTGGGGATGGGGGATTATTTTATGCATGGGGGATTTGGAGTGGGAATGGGGGTTATTTTATGTGTGGGGGATTGGAATGGGATGGGGGGTTATATTATGTGTGGGGGATTGGAGTGGGATGGGGGTTATTTTATGTGTGGGGGGATTTGGAGTGGGGATGGGGGGTTCTTTTATGAGTGGGGATGGGGGGTTATTTTATGAGTGGGGGATTGGAGTGGGGATGGGGGTTATTTATGTTGGGGGATTTGGAGTGGGAATGGGGGTTATTTTATGTGTGGGGATTTGGAGTGGGAATGGGGGGTTATTTTATGCGTGAGGGATTGGAGTGGGGATGGGGGGTTATTTTATGCGTGGGGGGATTGGAGTGGGGATGGGGGTTTGTTATGTTTCGGTAGCTGAGGAGTGCAGGTAAAAAAGGAAATACAGACACAGAAAGAAAATAGTATGAGCAAACGCTGGGGCCCAAACTATCTAAATAGAAAAGGACAGGAAGGGTACTTACTGCAATCCCAGAAAACCCTGAAAAACACCAACTCTACTAATTTCAAAATCACCTGAGATCACACGACCTCTACCACCTAAATTAGTTCTCTGGTGTAACAAAAACAGCAGCCACTGAAAAAACTGGAAAAAGCAAAAGTACAAAACACAGTGGCTGGACTAAACTGAGAGGGCAGAAGCCCCCGGAGGGGACCCAGAAGGCCCCCACAGAAGTGCAGGACCAAATGCAAAAATATAGCAAAAACACAAAATAAGAAATTGTCTTATCTGATAGCAGGAGATGCAGACACGACACAGCAGGCTACAAGGGAAACTGGAAAGAAGGATTCAGACCAGAACAATTGATCACCGGCAACCCTGATGGGAAAATGATTCCCTTAAATAAGACCAATCAGTAACACCTGATTCCCAATCCTCACTAGTACCGCTTGTAACCACCAGAGGGAGCCTCTGCTCAGAACTCATCTCAAACCCATTCACAACAGTACCCCCCCCTTGAGGAGGGGTCACCGAACCCTCATTTGAGCAACCAGGTCGGTCAGGATGAGTTCTATGATACGCACGGATAAGTCTCCTAGCATGGATGTCCGAAGCAAACACCCAAGAATTATCTTCCTGACCATAACCTCTCCATTTAACCAAATACTGGAGTCTTCGTCTAGAAAAACGAGAATCCAATATTTTCTCAACCACATACTCCAGATTGCCCTCAACCAAAACAGGGTCAGGAGGCACAGCAGCAGGAACCACTGGCTCAACAAACCTCTTCAACAAGGACTTGTGGAACACGTTATGGATCTTAAATGTCCCTGGAAGAAGCAAACGAAAAGAAACAGGATTAATAATCTCCATGATCTTATAAGGTCCAATGAACCTAGGCTTAAATTTAGGAGATGCTACTCTCATAGGAATATTCTTTGAGGACAACCAGACCAAGTCCCCCACTTTAAACCGAGGACCACCAGTCCTATGCCGGTTAGCAAACCGCTGGGCCTTCTCCTGAGAGAGGGACAACCTCTCCACTACCTGGTCCCAAATCTGCTGCATACGCTCAACAACAGAGTCAACACCTGGACAGACAGAAGCCTCCGTCTGTCCTGAAGAAAATCGAGGGTGAAACCCAGAATTACAGAAAAACGGAGACATCAAAGTGGCAGAGCTAGCCCTATTATTAAGAGCAAACTCAGCCAAAGGCAAAAAAGAGACCCAGTCATTCTGATCAGCAGACACAAAGCATCTTAGATAAGTCTCCAATGTCTGGTTTGTTCTCTCAGTTTGACCATTGGTCTGAGGATGAAATGCCGAGGAGAAAGACAATTGAACACCCAGTTTAGAACAAAAAGTCCTCCAAAATCTGGAAACAAACTGGACTCCTCTGTCAGACACAATGTTCTCAGGAATGCCGTGTAAACGAACCACGTGCTGAAGGAACAACGGCACCAATTCAGAGGAGGAAGGCAACTTAGGTAATGGCACAAGATGTATCATTTTGGAAAACCTATCACAAATTACCCAGATGGTGGTCATTCTCTGAGAAACAGGAAGATCGGAAATGAAATCCATAGAGATATGGGTCCATGGTCTCTTGGGCACAGGCAATGGCATCAACAAACCACTAGAGCGAGAGCAAGGCTTGGAGCGAGAGCAAGTCCCGCAGGACTGCACAAATTCCCTGTCATCGCGAGACAAGGTAGGCCACCAAAAGGACCGACTAACCAAGTCTCTGGTACCAAAAATTCCGGGATGCCCAGCCAATGCGGAACAATGAATCTCAGACATCACACTCTTTTTCCATTGGTCCGGGACAAACAATTTTCCAACAGGGCAGCGCTCGGGCCTATCCTCCTGACACCCCTCCAGAGCAAGTCTCAAATTGGGCGAGATGGCGGAAAGAACTACACCCTCCTTCAAAATAACAGAGGGATCAGATAGCTCAGGAGAGTCCGCAAGGAAACTCCTCGAGAGGGCATCCGCCTTAACATTCTTAGTGCCAGGAAGAAAGGAAACCACAAAATTAAAACGTGTGAAAAACAAGGCCCACCTGGCCTGTCTAGGATTGAGTCGCTTGGCAGATTCCAGATAGACCAGATTCTTATGGTCCGTAAGGACCACCACCTGATGTTTGGCTCCCTCCAGCCAATGTCTCCACTCTTCAAAAGCCCACTTCATGGCCAATAACTCCCGATTACCCACGTCATAATTACGTTCAGTAGGAGAAAATTTTCGAGAGAAAAAGGCACAAGGGTTACTTTTAGAGGTCTCTGGATCTTTTTGGGACAAAACGGCACCTGCCCCAATTTCAGAGGCATCAACCTCCACCTGAAATGGCAGAGAAACATCAGGCTGCCGTAGAACAGGAGCAGAAGTGAATCTCTGCTTAAGTTCCTGAAACGCAGAGACTGCCTCAGGAGGCCAATTCACCACATCAGAACCCTTTCTGGTCAAATCAGTTAATGGTTTAACAATAACAGAGAAATTACCAATAAATTTACGATAAAAATTGGCAAAACCCAAAAATCTCTGAAGAGCCTTTAATGAAGTAGGTTGGACCCAATCACAGATGGCCTGAACCTTGACCGGGTCCATTTCAATAACAGATGGGGACAAAATGAATCCCAGAAATGAGATCTTCTGTACGCCAAAAAGACACTTTGATCCCTTCACATACAGAGCATTCTCTCTCAAAATCTGGAATACAGTTCGAACATGTTTCACATGAGAGTCCCAGTCATTAGAAAAAATCAAGATATCATCCAAATAAACAATCAGAAACTTGTCCACAAAATCCCTGAAAATGTCATTCATGAAGGACTGGAAGACGGAAGGAGCATTAGTGAGCCCAAAGGGCATTAAAGGTACTCAAAATGCCCTTCAGGGGTGTTAAATGCCGTCTTCCATTCATCCCCGTGCTTAATGCGAATAAGGTTATACGCCCCCCTGAGGTCAAGCTTGGTAAACCAAGTAGCGTTTTTCACCCTGGAAAACAGGTCAGAAATCAAGGGTAACGGGTATTGATATTTCACAGTAATATTGTTCAAGAGACGATAATCAATACACGGCCTTAATGAACCATCTTTTTTGGCCACAAAGAAAAAACCGGCACCTAAGGGTGAAGAGGATGGTCTGATATGACCCTTCTCCAATGATTCCTTGATATAAGACCGCATAGCGTCATGTTCAGGTACAGACAAGTTAAAAAGGCGACCCTTAGGGAATTTACTACCTGGCACTAATTCAATAGCGCAGTCATAGCTCCTATGGGGAGGTAAGGATGCAGATTTACTTTCGCTAAACACATCAGAAAAATCAAACAAAAAGTCAGGAACATCCTCAGCCTGGGGGAGGCAGAAAAAACAGGAGTGTTGGTATTAACACATTGGCAGCCCCAACTGGTTACAGACACAGATTTCCAATCCAAAACAGGATTATGAGACTGTAACCAAGGGAAACCCAGCACGATAATGTCATGCAGATTATATAGAACCAAAAATTTGCAGCACTCCTGGTGATCAGGTTCAACCCTCATTATCACCTGAGTAGAAAACTGGGGTTTATTCTCAGCCAAAGGGGTAGAATCGATCCCCAGTAGGGGAATAGACTTCTGTAGGGGTATCAAGGGAAATCCACAACGTTTAGCAAAATCATAATCCATCAGGTTAATAGCTGCTCCAGAATCAACGAAAGCCTGAGCAGAAAATGAGGACAGAGAGCATATCAGAGTGACAGTTAATAAAAACTTAGTCTGAACACTACCCAAGACAACTGAGCGTGCAAAACGTCTTCCCCGCTTAGGGCAGACTGAAATAGCATGAGAGGCATCACCACAGTAGAAACATAACCCATTGCGCTTTCGAAACTCATGACGCTGTGCCCCAGACACCACTCCATCACACTGCATGGGCTCAGCAGCTGGCTCACAAGGCAACACCACTCCACGCATACTTCTCCGCTCACGCAAACGTCTGTCAATTTGAATCGCTAATGACATAGAATCATTGAGACCAGAGAGGGACAGGGAATCCCACCATAACATCCTTTACATTATCCGACAGACCCTTCCGAAAAAGAGCTGCCAAAGCGTCGTCATTCCATTTGGTCAGGACTGCCCACCTACGGAATCTCTGACAGTATAACTCAGCGTCATCAAGCCCCTGATTTAATGCCAACAAGGCTTTTTCAGCTTGATCAGTGACATTAGGCTCATCGTACAATAACCCCAAAGCCTGAAAAAATGCATCAACATCACTCAAAACAGGATCCCCAGGTGTCAAGGAAAAAGCCCAATCCTGAGGATCGCCGCGCAGGAGAGAGATGACAATTTGAACCTGCTGCGCTGCGTTTCCTGAGGACTTAGATTTTAAGGCAAAAAACAATTTACAGTTATTTTTGAAATTCTGAAACTTAGCTCGATCCCCTAAAAACAAATCTGGCATGGGGATCCTAGGTTCCACAACAGGCAACCCAGCAAGATATGCAGCAATACTCTGAACCTCAGTGGCAAGCTGATCCACACGGCCAGACAACTGTGCAAACTCCATTGGGAGAAAAGATCCTCCCCAGCACCCAGAGATACAGAGGAAAAAAAAAAATGCAACAAACAGAAAAATATCTCTGACAACTTTTCTTCCTTCAAAATATTTTTTCCCTTCTGTGAGTACCATACAATTTTTGTTGGCCGGTGATACTGTTATGTTTCGGTAGCTGAGGAGTGCAGGTAAAAAAGGAAATACAGACACAGAAAGAAAATAGTATGAGCAAACGCTGGGGCCCAAACTATCTAAATAGAAAAGGACAGGAAGGGTACTTACTGCAATCCCAGAAAACCCTGAAAAACACCAACTCTACTAATTTCAAAATCACCTGAGATCACACGACCTCTACCACCTAAATTAGTTCTCTGGTGTAACAAAAACAGCAGCCACTGAAAAAACTGGAAAAAGCAAAAGTACAAAACACAGTGGCTGGACTAAACTGAGAGGGCAGAAGCCCCCGGAGGGGACCCAGAAGGCCCCCACAGAAGTGCAGGACCAAATGCAAAAATATAGCAAAAACACAAAATAAGAAATTGTCTTATCTGATAGCAGGAGATGCAGACACGACACAGCAGGCTACAAGGGAAACTGGAAAGAAGGATTCAGACCAGAACAATTGATCACCGGCAACCCTGATGGGAAAATGATTCCCTTAAATAAGACCAATCAGTAACACCTGATTCCCAATCCTCACTAGTACCGCTTGTAACCACCAGAGGGAGCCTCTGCTCAGAACTCATCTCAAACCCATTCACAACAGTACCCCCCCCTTGAGGAGGGGTCACCGAACCCTCATTTGAGCAACCAGGTCGGTCAGGATGAGTTCTATGATACGCACGGATAAGTCTCCTAGCATGGATGTCCGAAGCAAACACCCAAGAATTATCTTCCTGACCATAACCTCTCCATTTAACCAAATACTGGAGTCTTCGTCTAGAAAAACGAGAATCCAATATTTTCTCAACCACATACTCCAGATTGCCCTCAACCAAAACAGGGTCAGGAGGCACAGCAGCAGGAACCACTGGCTCAACAAACCTCTTCAACAAGGACTTGTGGAACACGTTATGGATCTTAAATGTCCCTGGAAGAAGCAAACGAAAAGAAACAGGATTAATAATCTCCATGATCTTATAAGGTCCAATGAACCTAGGCTTAAATTTAGGAGATGCTACTCTCATAGGAATATTCTTTGAGGACAACCAGACCAAGTCCCCCACTTTAAACCGAGGACCACCAGTCCTATGCCGGTTAGCAAACCGCTGGGCCTTCTCCTGAGAGAGGGACAACCTCTCCACTACCTGGTCCCAAATCTGCTGCATACGCTCAACAACAGAGTCAACACCTGGACAGACAGAAGCCTCCGTCTGTCCTGAAGAAAATCGAGGGTGAAACCCAGAATTACAGAAAAACGGAGACATCAAAGTGGCAGAGCTAGCCCTATTATTAAGAGCAAACTCAGCCAAAGGCAAAAAAGAGACCCAGTCATTCTGATCAGCAGACACAAAGCATCTTAGATAAGTCTCCAATGTCTGGTTTGTTCTCTCAGTTTGACCATTGGTCTGAGGATGAAATGCCGAGGAGAAAGACAATTGAACACCCAGTTTAGAACAAAAAGTCCTCCAAAATCTGGAAACAAACTGGACTCCTCTGTCAGACACAATGTTCTCAGGAATGCCGTGTAAACGAACCACGTGCTGAAGGAACAACGGCACCAATTCAGAGGAGGAAGGCAACTTAGGTAATGGCACAAGATGTATCATTTTGGAAAACCTATCACAAATTACCCAGATGGTGGTCATTCTCTGAGAAACAGGAAGATCGGAAATGAAATCCATAGAGATATGGGTCCATGGTCTCTTGGGCACAGGCAATGGCATCAACAAACCACTAGAGCGAGAGCAAGGCTTGGAGCGAGAGCAAGTCCCGCAGGACTGCACAAATTCCCTGACATCGCGAGACAAGGTAGGCCACCAAAAGGACCGACTAACCAAGTCTCTGGTACCAAAAATTCCGGGATGCCCAGCCAATGCGGAACAATGAATCTCAGACATCACACTCTTTTTCCATTGGTCCGGGACAAACAATTTTCCAACAGGGCAGCGCTCGGGCCTATCCTCCTGACACCCCTCCAGAGCAAGTCTCAAATTGGGCGAGATGGCGGAAAGAACTACACCCTCCTTCAAAATAACAGAGGGATCAGATAGCTCAGGAGAGTCCGCAAGGAAACTCCTCGAGAGGGCATCCGCCTTAACATTCTTAGTGCCAGGAAGAAAGGAAACCACAAAATTAAAACGTGTGAAAAACAAGGCCCACCTGGCCTGTCTAGGATTGAGTCGCTTGGCAGATTCCAGATAGACCAGATTCTTATGGTCCGTAAGGACCACCACCTGATGTTTGGCTCCCTCCAGCCAATGTCTCCACTCTTCAAAAGCCCACTTCATGGCCAATAACTCCCGATTACCCACGTCATAATTACGTTCAGTAGGAGAAAATTTTCGAGAGAAAAAGGCACAAGGGTTACTTTTAGAGGTCTCTGGATCTTTTTGGGACAAAACGGCACCTGCCCCAATTTCAGAGGCATCAACCTCCACCTGAAATGGCAGAGAAACATCAGGCTGCCGTAGAACAGGAGCAGAAGTGAATCTCTGCTTAAGTTCCTGAAACGCAGAGACTGCCTCAGGAGGCCAATTCACCACATCAGAACCCTTTCTGGTCAAATCAGTTAATGGTTTAACAATAACAGAGAAATTACCAATAAATTTACGATAAAAATTGGCAAAACCCAAAAATCTCTGAAGAGCCTTTAATGAAGTAGGTTGGACCCAATCACAGATGGCCTGAACCTTGACCGGGTCCATTTCAATAACAGATGGGGACAAAATGAATCCCAGAAATGAGATCTTCTGTACGCCAAAAAGACACTTTGATCCCTTCACATACAGAGCATTCTCTCTCAAAATCTGGAATACAGTTCGAACATGTTTCACATGAGAGTCCCAGTCATTAGAAAAAATCAAGATATCATCCAAATAAACAATCAGAAACTTGTCCACAAAATCCCTGAAAATGTCATTCATGAAGGACTGGAAGACGGAAGGAGCATTAGTGAGCCCAAAGGGCATTACAAGGTACTCAAAATGCCCTTCAGGGGTGTTAAATGCCGTCTTCCATTCATCCCCGTGCTTAATGCGAATAAGGTTATACGCCCCCCTGAGGTCAAGCTTGGTAAACCAAGTAGCGTTTTTCACCCTGGAAAACAGGTCAGAAATCAAGGGTAACGGGTATTGATATTTCACAGTAATATTGTTCAAGAGACGATAATCAATACACGGCCTTAATGAACCATCTTTTTTGGCCACAAAGAAAAAACCGGCACCTAAGGGTGAAGAGGATGGTCTGATATGACCCTTCTCCAATGATTCCTTGATATAAGACCGCATAGCGTCATGTTCAGGTACAGACAAGTTAAAAAGGCGACCCTTAGGGAATTTACTACCTGGCACTAATTCAATAGCGCAGTCATAGCTCCTATGGGGAGGTAAGGATGCAGATTTACTTTCGCTAAACACATCAGAAAAATCAAACAAAAAGTCAGGAACATCCTCAGCCTGGGGGGAGGCAGAAAAAACAGGAGTGTTGGTATTAACACATTGGCAGCCCCAACTGGTTACAGACACAGATTTCCAATCCAAAACAGGATTATGAGACTGTAACCAAGGGAAACCCAGCACGATAATGTCATGCAGATTATATAGAACCAAAAATTTGCAGCACTCCTGGTGATCAGGTTCAACCCTCATTATCACCTGAGTAGAAAACTGGGGTTTATTCTCAGCCAAAGGGGTAGAATCGATCCCCAGTAGGGGAATAGACTTCTGTAGGGGTATCAAGGGAAATCCACAACGTTTAGCAAAATCATAATCCATCAGGTTAATAGCTGCTCCAGAATCAACGAAAGCCTGAGCAGAAAATGAGGACAGAGAGCATATCAGAGTGACAGTTAATAAAAACTTAGTCTGAACACTACCCAAGACAACTGAGCGTGCAAAACGTCTTCCCCGCTTAGGGCAGACTGAAATAGCATGAGAGGCATCACCACAGTAGAAACATAACCCATTGCGCTTTCGAAACTCATGACGCTGTGCCCCAGACACCACTCCATCACACTGCATGGGCTCAGCAGCTGGCTCACAAGGCAACACCACTCCACGCATACTTCTCCGCTCACGCAAACGTCTGTCAATTTGAATCGCTAATGACATAGAATCATTGAGACCAGAGGGGACAGGGAATCCCACCATAACATCCTTTACATTATCCGACAGACCCTTCCGAAAAAGAGCTGCCAAAGCGTCGTCATTCCATTTGGTCAGGACTGCCCACCTACGGAATCTCTGACAGTATAACTCAGCGTCATCAAGCCCCTGATTTAATGCCAACAAGGCTTTTTCAGCTTGATCAGTGACATTAGGCTCATCGTACAATAACCCCAAAGCCTGAAAAAATGCATCAACATCACTCAAAACAGGATCCCCAGGTGTCAAGGAAAAAGCCCAATCCTGAGGATCGCCGCGCAGGAGAGAGATGACAATTTGAACCTGCTGCGCTGCGTTTCCTGAGGACTTAGATTTTAAGGCAAAAAACAATTTACAGTTATTTTTGAAATTCTGAAACTTAGCTCGATCCCCTAAAAACAAATCTGGCATGGGGATCCTAGGTTCCACAACAGGCAACCCAGCAAGATATGCAGCAATACTCTGAACCTCAGTGGCAAGCTGATCCACACGGCCAGACAACTGTGCAAACTCCATTGGGAGAAAAGATCCTCCCCAGCACCCAGAGATACAGAGGAAAAAAAAAAATGCAACAAACAGAAAAATATCTCTGACAACTTTTCTTCCTTCAAAATATTTTTTCCCTTCTGTGAGTACCATACAATTTTTGTTGGCCGGTGATACTGTTATGTTTCGGTAGCTGAGGAGTGCAGGTAAAAAAGGAAATACAGACACAGAAAGAAAATAGTATGAGCAAACGCTGGGGCCCAAACTATCTAAATAGAAAAGGACAGGAAGGGTACTTACTGCAATCCCAGAAAACCCTGAAAAACACCAACTCTACTAATTTCAAAATCACCTGAGATCACACGACCTCTACCACCTAAATTAGTTCTCTGGTGTAACAAAAACAGCAGCCACTGAAAAAACTGGAAAAAGCAAAAGTACAAAACACAGTGGCTGGACTAAACTGAGAGGGCAGAAGCCCCCGGAGGGGACCCAGAAGGCCCCCACAGAAGTGCAGGACCAAATGCAAAAATATAGCAAAAACACAAAATAAGAAATTGTCTTATCTGATAGCAGGAGATGCAGACACGACACAGCAGGCTACAAGGGAAACTGGAAAGAAGGATTCAGACCAGAACAATTGATCACCGGCAACCCTGATGGGAAAATGATTCCCTTAAATAAGACCAATCAGTAACACCTGATTCCCAATCCTCACTAGTACCGCTTGTAACCACCAGAGGGAGCCTCTGCTCAGAACTCATCTCAAACCCATTCACAACAGGGGTTATTTTATGTGTGGGGAGATTGGAGTGGGGATGGGGTTATTTTATGTGTGGGGAGATTGGAGTGGGGATGGGGGGGTTATTTTATGCGTGGGGGATTGGAGTGGGGATGGGGGGTTATTTTATGTGTGGGGAGATTGGAGTGGGGATGGGGTTATTTTATGTGTGGGGAGATTGGAGTGGGTATGGGGGGGTTATTTTATGCGTGGGGGGATTTGGAGTGGGGATGGGGGGTATTCTGTCCCCGGGGCCTGTGGCTGTAAATATGGCTCTGTGAGATGCCGGATCTCTTTCACCTTACTTACAATTGGCGACGATCGCAGATAGCTTAACTCAGCTGCCGGCACACATGTTATGAAGAATCCAGAAGAGACTTTGATTTCTTTAAGAATTCTTGTTGAATGCATACAAACAGCAGCAGGTAAAAAAGACTTTCTTCAGAGAGACTGAAAACACATGTGATTCTGATAAAATCAAGATGGAGAACGAAACACAGGAGAAAGAAGGAAATTACATCATACCAGAAGAGGGAGACAGAGAGACAGGAGGGACAAACTTGATGGAAAGGGAGGATTTCAGCTATGCAAACACGGACACATAGCAACAGTAAACAATATGAGAGACTGCAATACAGCATGTAAAATGCACAGGACAGTCTGTAAAATGTCTCATTCATGGGTCATAACACTCCCCGTCTGAAATCTATAGATTTCATAATTTTATGATGTCCACTGGAGATGTCACTGTAGACCTGAAAGATATAAAGTAGAAACACAACATGCGGAAATAAACTGTAACAGTTGTAAGTCCAATTCTTGGTTGATGACGTGAAGTCCTCAATGGTTAGATAGACCAAGTTATGGGAGAACCCATCTTCAGATTGGGGAAGCTGCAACATGCAAACGCCTCCACCAACCCAAACAATCCAAAGATGAAAGTTCAAGTTAACAAGGGAAAGTTCAAAGTTCATTCAGATACTGATAGTTCTGCATACTAGCACGGCAGTAGTATGCAGAGAAATGCTCTCCGCCGTGGCAGAGTTCAGAGACAAAGCTAGGATCATGTGACTCCTGCTCGAAGGAGCCAGCAGATGATTAACCTGAAATGGATGTCAGCAGATACGATGGCTGACCAGTTGAAAGGATGTCCAGGGTAAAGAGAGCTCAGCTTCTGTACCTTTTTGCCGGTTTCTGAAGCGCTGGGAGAGGCTCCTGCAGCTGTAGTCCTCGTAGGCACGTCGTAGGAAAGGTAGACTTGTCTCTTGATGACGGTTGAAAGAGTCTTTAAAGAACTACGGGGCAGGACTTGTTGTAAGGCTTTTAGAGACTTCTTCGCCGTCTCCGATCTTTGCTGTCTCTGAGATGGTAACATAGTGTTCCCGTTGATATCCTGAGTTGCAAGCTGTCTCACTGGTACCCTGCCTAGAACTGCGATGGGTGTCTTAAACCCGAGAGGACCGTCGATACTGTTTTCAACAGGCGAGGCTCCTCGTTCGATAGCAAGTTCCTTACAGGGTGATGCTTGGGAAGTGAACGTGTCTTGTTCAACATCCGCCAGTGAGCTGAGGCTGAATTGCGTGGGGAAAACGCTGGCACCATCGGTCAGAGGTAGGCTTTTGAGAGAGGGGCTCTCACTCTGAGCACTGAAGTCTAGCACGGCTTCGGTTTGACCAGGCTTGTGATGGAGATGGGTATCAAAGGTTGGGAACTTAGCAGTTACTTGCTGTGGATCCCTTGGCAACTTAGTCTTTGCTGGAAGAGAAGGTGAGGGAGCTACCCAGCTGTTATAGTTGTCTTCGGTGGGTTTGATGCTCATGACCCTGATGATCACTTTGTCTCCCTTTATAGGTAGTGAGTTGTTGTCCTTGGTTGAAAGATCGAATGCTGTTATCTCGAGGTTGTAGTCTCGAGGATAAAGCTGACTTGAAATATCGGATGGTTGCCGTTGACACCTAGTGTCGTTTGACTTCTCCTTCATCCATTGGTGACGTGAGTATGACAGGGAGGACAAGTCGTTGTCATCTGACGTGATAACGGTTTTGTAAGAGGAGATGTCGTTCTGATTCTTTGTCTGGTCACTACAGACATTGCCAATGATGACCCAGCCCAGCTCGAGGTGCTGGGCATATGGTTCGTTGAGTAGTCCGTGGATTTGTTGACGCATCTTGTACAGTCGTATAATGTCTCTGCCGAGAATTAGGATGTCTGCATTATCGTCCAGGGGTGGCATCTCTTTGGCTATCATTCTGAGATGAGGATGCTGAAGAGCGACTTCTGGTGTTGGGATTTCTTCCCTATTGAATGGTATTTGGTTACACTCTACAAGCGTGGGTAGTGGTATCTCCGTGGCGCCTTTCTCAAGAGAAGTTATTATGAGGCCACTGGCCCTTCTTCCAGAGGTTTGTAAAACGCCGCTGCAGGTGCCCAAGGTGTAGGGATAGACGTCTCCCCTTAAGTCAAACAAGTCAAAGAGTTCTGACCTGGCTAATGATTTGTTGCTCTGGTCATCCAGGCTAACGTACACCTTGACTGCCTTCTCTGGATGGCCCTTGGGATACACCCATGACAGGCAAATCTTCGCACAGGACTTGTCTCGAAGGCCTTCTCCACAGACATCAGTGCATGAGGAAGATACCGCAACATGGCTTGTCACTTGGTCTGTACTCTCCCCACCATGGCTTGTGGTGGGAGAAGGTGAAGACGCAGAGTCAGGCTGTGATGGATGGAGCGCCTGTACGTGGTCTTCGCTGTCGCACTCTAGACACTTGATGGGCATGACACAGTCCTTAGCAAGATGTTCGGTAGAGGCGCAGCACCTGAAGCATACTCCAAACTTCTTCAAGAGCTCCTTGAAGGGGCTTCTTCCTGAAGCCGATGCACTTCTTCAGGGGATGTGGCAGTTTGTAAATTGGACACTGGCGATTAGGATTCTCAACCTTCTCACCTTTGTCACTCTTATCTTGTGATACTGAAGGTGCCGGAAGAACATCAGTCTTCTTAATGGACATTGGAGCTTGGTGGCTCCTGTAGTTAAGACGTGGACTGTCGTGTTTAGTAGATGAAACAGGGTCGCTGTGTTCTCCATAGGAAAAACTTGGATCGGTCTTACACTCTGTGATATTTTCGATGAACTCGCAGAAGTAGGAAAATGGAGGGAAGGAGACTTGGTTTTCCCTTTTGTATTTTGATCCAAGCATGGCCCACTTATTTTGGATATTGGACGGCAGCTTGGAAACTATTGGGGTTACCCCATGAGCAGTGTCCAGGTAGCTGAGGCCAGGAAGGTACGGGTCTGCTTTGGCCAGCTGAAGCTCTAACAGGAGGTCGCTGAGCTCTTGGAACCTTGTACTGTCCTTATTAGATACCTTTGGAAAATCCTCTAGTCGTTTGAACAGGGCCCTTTCTATGACCTCAGGACTGCCATAGCTTCTTTCTAGCCTCTTCCATGCAGCAGTGAGACCAGCAATGGGATTACTGATGTGGACAGATTTAAGTCTCTTGACCCGATCCGTGGATTGTGGCCCAAGCCACCTGATTAGCAGGTCTAGCTCTTCAGCGGCGGTGATGCCGAGATCACTGATCGTGGTTTCAAAGGTACACTTCCAACCCCTGTAGTTCTCAGGTTTATCGTCAAACTCTGTAAGACCGGTCTTAGTTAGATCGCGCCGAATCATGTACCTTGCGAGGCCAGTCATATCAGCATTCTCCGATTTTGGAAGGACCGATGCTGGCTGGATAGCTTTGTTCATACAGTCTGTGATTTGACCTAGGAATGCAGGTATATATGGGGCAGCGTAGGCGTTCAGTCCATTAACTGGCTTAATGAGCTTAGTTTCTGCCACACATGGGACTGGAATTGTGTGATTGACCGGAGTGTGGTGACTGGCCTGCATATTGGCCTGTACGTAGGATTCTGAGTATAAGATTTGGTGATTTGCAGGTTTCTGGTACATTTCGGTGCACAGAGGTGGATCAGGATACAAGATTGGCAGCGTATTGTAATTGTACTGACCTTGGGTGCAGGATGGGGATAAACGCTCTGTGTCCTGTTGTCTCAGGGGAGCATCAGTGTGGTCAGGAAGGATTGCAGGAGCAGGGATAGCACTGTGTTGGCTTTGTACATAGTCTCTAGTACGCTTAAGAGGGTCTTCAGTATCAAAACCCTGATGTTTCAGGGGAGCATCTGTGTGGTCAGGAAGGATTGCAGGAGCAGGGATAGCACTGTGTTGGCTTTGTACATAGTCTCTAGTACGCTTAAGAGGGTCTTCTGTATCAAAACCACTTAAACTGATGCTGTCTCTTTGGCTCCCACTGATGGCTTGTTCCAGAACCTTTAACTTTGCCAAGGCTATGGCGTGTTGGCGTTCCTTCTCTAGGGCCTCTAGGGCAGCTCGTATTTTAGTGGCCTCAGTTTTCATCTCAGTTTCCTTCTCTAGGGCCTCTAGGGCAACTTGTATTTTAGTTGCCTCAGTTTTCATTTCAGTTTCCTTTTGAGCAAAGGCAGCTTGTATTTTAGTGGCCTCAGCTTCCGCACGTGCCTTTATGAGCTGTTCGCTGAGGGTTGAGGATTTTGGAGAACGTGACTTAGATGGTCGCTTTGACTGTCTGGCAGAGCCAGAAATGCAAGATGACATCTCGGCTATTAGTGCGATTCTTGCCTCTGTTTTGGCTTTTATATCGCGCACCATGCTTTCTCTCTCAGAGTTAAGTTTTTGGAAAGCTTGCAGCTCTTTGCAGGTAACTGATGGGTTAAGTCTTTTTAACACTGCGATATATTGGTCTGATATTTTTGCATAACATTGATAATCTGAACACAGTTGTGCGAGAGCTCCCTCCAGTGGTCGTTGGAGAGAAGCAGGCTGAGACAGGCTATTTATGTGGCATAAGAGTTTTTGCCATAGCTCTGCTGTTGCACGGAGAGGATCATGTTTACTGGATTCTAGATTCTCCCTTATTTTCCATGTTGGCTTTGTGACACGTCTAGCCTTCTCACTAAATGGTGGATCTGGGTCTATGCACTCTTCCTCTGACAATGGGTCTGGCAGAGACCGTGTAGTCATTCCTTCAGCCATCCTGATTCACAGGGAGAAGGGGAGCTGTATAGACTCTTATATGTTGAGAGCGGATGCTCTGCAGGAAGTTCTGTAGCTTTATAGAAGCTGTGGGTTTTACAGATGAATCTGAAAAGTCTTTTTTACTATTCTGTCCCCGGGGCCTGTGGCTGTAACTATGGCTCTGTGAGATGCTGGATCTCTTGACCTTACTTACAATTGGCGACGATCGCAGATAGCTTAACTCAGCTGCCGGCACACATGTTATGAAGAATCCAGAAGAGACTTTGATTTCTTTAAGAATTCTTGTTGAATGCATACAAACAGCAGCAGGTAAAAAAGACTTTCTTCAGACAGACTGAGAACACATGTGATTCTGATAAAATCAAGATGGAGAATGAAACACAGGAGAAAGAAGAAGGAAATGACATCACACCAGAAGAGGGAGACAGAGAGACAGGAGGGACAAACTTGATGGAAAGGGAGGATTTCAGCTATGCAAACACAGGGACACATAGCAACAGTAAACAATATGAGAGACTGCAATACAGCATGTAAAATGCACAGGACAGTCTGTAAAATGTCTCATTCATGGGACATAACAGGGGGTTATTTTATGTGTGGGGATTTGGAGTGTGGATGGGGGGTACTTAATGTGTGTGGGGGGATTTGGAGTGGGGATGGGGGGATTTGAGGGTACTGAAGAGTATGTATGTATGAGGAAACAGTATGGGGATGGGTGCAGACAGTATGGGGAGTGAACGGGTGAATGTATGTGGACACAGTATGGGGAGTGAGGGTGATGGGATGTGTGCAGACACAGTATGGGGAGTCAGGGGTATGTGTGAGCAGACAGAATAGAGTGAGGGGGTAAATATATGAGGAGACAGTGTGAGGAGGGAGGGGAATAGTGTGAGGTAACAGTATATTGCAGATATTTTTATTTAGGGGCATTATAATGACTCTTCTGTCTTTAAGGGCATCGTGTGGCGAGTTGGTGCAGAAGAGCGGAGAAGATGGAGGTCTGCAGAGACGGCTGTGGATGAGAAAACTCATCATAGGGTCTGGACAAGATGAAGAAAAGGAGAACGACTCCAGAGACGACGTCATCTATAAGGTACCTGGATGTAAATATTATTTGTGAAATTGACTAATTCTCATGTTTTTATTTGTTAGGAGCATTAAAGGGGTTCTCCAGGTCTGTGCTGAGTCTGCAGTCACATAGACACATAGACATAGTCACTGCAGACTCAGCACAAACCTGGACAGCCCCTTTAATGCTCCTAACATAAATAAAGACATGAGAATTAGTCAATTTCTGAATTCTCACAGTGCACACTGCACGCTGTTAGGATTCTCTCGTGCCGGTGATTTACATACATGCGGTCACATGCTGACTAGACATGTGTGGCCTCACTCAATCAAAATGAACGGAGCGAGGCCGGGCACGTCTAGTCGGAATGTGGCCAGAAGTATATAAATCACATTCTTGTGCTGACATGACCGTGTACTCTTGCCACCGGTAAGGGAGAATCCTAAAAGCGTGCAGTGCATTCGTTGTGAGGATTCAGAAGCTGCAATGTCAGGATTCAGCTCTGCAGGTTCCAGTAGTCATCACACGGACACTTCACTCATATGTGATTTTCATACTTATGGTCCTGTGACAACGAGCTTCTCTTCCTGCTTCTCTCAGATTTTCACTGAATATTGAGAGCATTAGGGAGAGCAGCTCGTCAGTACATGACTAAGTGTGCAAATCGCATGTGTGCGGGGGGGGGGGGGGGGGGCGCCGAAACAAATTCTTGCCCTGGGTGCCAGAAAGCCTAGCTACACCTCTGGTCTGTACTGTATATATTATATATATATAATAATATATATATATATTGTATGTGTGTATATATACTGTATATATATTATGAATCTTATTTTCTGATTTTTTTAACCAAATATTTTTACAATTTTTTTTTCTTTTTTAGTTAGGCTAGGTTCACAATAGCTTTTGTGTGCGAAGCGTATCATCTGCATGCGCAAACGTGTGCCAAAACGCATGCAAACGCAGCGTTTTTTATCCACATCAGCTTACACATGACGCAAAAAAAAAACACTGCGTGTGCATGCATTTGCATGAGTTTTGCCATGCGTTTGCGTTATTTACACGCAAGCGATTGATATTTCCAGGTACTCTAATCATTTATTGGACATGCGCAGTCTAAAGTCCGCATGAGCATCAAACGCATCCATGCGCATGTCCTTGCGTACCAATGCGTTCCCATAGACAGTAATGCGTTGTTTTGACGCACTCATCCGTATGCGCATTACTGCGCATATTTGACAGATTTTTGACACTTCAAAAAAATGCAACACGTCGCATTCGCCGAAACCGCAAAACGACGCATCCGTATGCAAATGCATGCAACGCCTGTCCCTGCGTACACCATGTTAAAGATATGTACGCATGACGCATGCGGATCTATGCGGATTAAACACTGCGCGCACAGATGCAAATGTGAAACCAGCCTTAGTCCCTCTATGAGACTTTCACTTTTTGCAGTCTGATCGCAGTTATAAAGCATTACAATGCTTTATAACTGTCAGTTCCGCAATGACACACAAGCTTGTTAGACCATGCTCTAACAAACTTGCATTATGATGACCTCGGGTCACCATGGCAACAATCGGGCTTTCATGTTGACGTTGTGGAGGCACAGATCAGAAAAAGACCTCTCCCTGCCTTCTAAATGCAGTGAGCGATATCGATCACAACATTTAGGGGGTTAAAGTGCCAGAGGGTGCCACTCCTGGCAAAATATCGCCACGACGTATCCATATGTCCAAGGATGGGAAGTCCTTCACAACAGAATGTATGGATACGTCTAAGGTTGGAAAGGGGTTAATCAGCATGAGATTATTATCATTAGAGGACTAGTAAACCTGCTGTCATGTAGTCCTCCATATTTATGAGCTCTGTATTAACCTAACTACAAGACTGGCAGCTTTCTGCCTATGCACAGTGTATACAGAAAGCAATCACTGGTGTGGATGGTGTTATACTGAGTTCAGCATTCAGAGAACTGGTAGATCTGCAGCAAATAAAACAAGTGATTTTATTAAAACTGCGGCAAGCGGCCCAGTAGATGATACATCGCCAGAATCAGGGTCTCTGCCCCTACATCATGCTGCTCACCATGCCTTATCATCACAAGTTTCACTATTCTGATGAACTTTTTATTAATTCGGGTCATTACCTTGTTTCCTTCTCGCTAAGGGTGACTTGTTCCGTCAGATAATCAAACAGTTCTCCTCTTTTCATCCTAAAAGACACATAATTAATAATTACGAGTTATCTTTTGTCAAATAGAACTGAAGCTTAGGGCCCCGTCACACATAGCGACACACCAGCGATCCCGACAACGATATGAACTTGTCAGGATCACTAGTGTGTTGCTACATGATCGCTGGTGAGCTGCCAAACAGGCAGATCTGTGCAGCGATCAGGACAGCGACTATGCGGGTAAGAAGTGATGCACGTCGCTTAAGGGTATGCCACACTAAACGGGATCGCAAACGAGATCGCAAACGAGATCACTAAAACGTCACTATTTTGCGATCTCGTTAGCGACTTAGCTGTGTGTGGCATGTAGCAACGATGTGGCCCCTGCTGTGATGTCGCTGATCGTTCACTAGAGTTCTGGACCGTTTTTTGATCGTTGGCGTCCCGCTGGTGAGCCTATATCGCTGTATGGCACCTTTTGCGAACGACCTCATTTGTGACGCATATGGGTTTAGCGTCACGGAATGGATCGCAATATCTATAAGTTCTCTTTTGCGTCACAGAGAGGATCGCAGCAGTTGCAAAGCAGGCTAGCAGGACGCAGAGAGCAGGAGCGATGCTGGAAATTCCTATGAATCAGAAGCGCTCAGTACATGCTAAGACATCTAAGACCGCCAAAGTCGTTAAAGAGATCGCTGACCGCTGATGAGTCGTTTATGAGATCTCCTGTTTGGCAGCTACTAGCGACCTAAAAGAGATCTCACAAACGATCTCATTAGCTTGCGTCGTTATTGAGATCGCTAACGAGATCACTAAGTGTGGCAGTACCTTCAGTTACCCGCAGCATGGGCGTACCCACCGTGGGGCAGGGGGGGGCCATTGCCCCCCCCTAGGAGCAGGGGCGCGCCGTGCCAAGATGAGGCCTGTAGCTGCATTCTGCCGCCCCCTCTCCCGTTCTCTGAGCGCCGGCTGTCAAATTGACAGCCGGCTCAGAGAAAGTGCTGCTGCTGCGCATCGCTGTGCAGTCACAGTGTGCTAGCATCTGACTCACTCCAGGCTCCAGCCAGGTGTCAGAGTCAGAGACGCTAGCATACAGCTGAGCTACACACACTCACATCTTGCTCTCTGCAGTGCTCTGTGCCCTGACCGCCGCCGCAGGCACTTCCGCATCCATGAAGCGCCAGCAGCGTGATCAGGTCACATGATCACGCTGCTGACGTCACACGCTGGCTCTTCAGAGGCGAAGACACAGGCAGTGAGGCAGCGGTTGGTGGTAAGTGCTCCAGACGTGTAATGGAGCTGAAGAACCACCGAAGATTAACGGGGGACATGTGTGAGTGTGAGTGTATGGGGGGGGGATTTTAGAGTGGGGATGGGGGGTTACTTTATGAGTGGGGGGATTTGGAGTGGGGATAGGGGTTATTTTATGTGTGGGGGGATTTGGAGTGGGGATGGGGGGGTTATTTTATGCGTGGGGGGATTTGGAGTGTGGATGGGGGGGTACTTAATGTATGTGGGGGGATTTGGAGTGTAGATGGGGGTACTTAATGTGTGTGGGGGGATTTGAAGTGGGGATGGGGGATTTAATGTGTGGGGGGATTTGGAGTGGGGATGGGGGGTTATTTTAAGTGTGGGGATTTGGAGTGTGGATGGGGGGTACTTAATGTATGTGGGGGGATTTGGAGTGTGGGTGAGGGGGTACTTAATGTATGTGGGGGGATTTGGAGTGTAGATGGGGGTACTTAATGTGTGTGGGGGGATTTGAAGTGGGGATGGGGGATTTAATGTGTGGGGGGATTTGAGGGTACTGAAGAGATGTATGTATGAGGAAACAGTATGGGGGATGGTTGCAGACAGTATGGGGAGTGAACGGGTGAATGTGTGTGGACACAGTATGGGGAGTGAGGGTGATGGGATGTGTGCAGACACAGTATGGGGAGTCAGGGGTATGTGTGAGCAGGCAGAATAGAGTGAGGGGGTAAATATATGAGGAGACAGCATGAGGAGGGAGGGGAATAGTGTGAGGCGACAGTATATTGCAGATATTTTTTATTCAGGAGCATTATAATGACTCTTCTGTCTTTAAGGGCATCGTGTGGAGAGTTGGTGCAGAAGAGCGGAGAAGATGGAGGTCTGCAGAGACGACTGTGGATGAGAAAACTCATCATAGGGTCTGGACAAGATGAAGAAAAGAGAATGACTCCAGAGACGACGTAATCTATAAGGTACATTTTTTGTTCTTATATTTTACAACCTGAACGACCATGGCTTGCCCCCCCTAGTTTTGATCCTGGGTACGCCCATGACCCGCAGTGTACGTTAAATACCAGCGCGCTGGTGCAGGGAGCTGGTAACCAAAGTAAGCAGCGAGTTTCTAAGTTTCTAACGTACACCGGGTTTCAAGGCGCCGCATGTCGCGTGGCCCTGAAACCCGATGTTTACATTGGTTACCAGCTCGCTGATCGCTGGTCTCCCGCCTGTCACACGCAGCGATGCGTGCTGGCCAGTGAGAGACCAACGATCAAAAAAATGTCCAGGACATTCAGCGACGATCAGCGATACCCAGCAGGGGGGCTGATCGTCACTGCGTGTCACACACAGCGATATCGCTAGGGAGATCGCTGTTGCGTCACAAAACTTGTGACTCAGCAGCGATCTCGCTATGTGAGACGGGGGCTTTAGAAAGAGAGGTTTGTGGAAAAAGATGACGTGTACTTCATTGAAATCACTGCTCATTATGGGCACAAAGGTCCAGTAGGCCTAATGGGCCTAATCAGTGACCTACAACTTTTTTTGTAAACCTGTGAGGTCTATCTGACAATCATTGATTAGGATCGGCCTCTGGAATTCTGTGTTCGGAATAATCAGAAATGATAAATTATGCTGTATTTTTTCCCACAAACATGTTAATCTGTTCTATAGTGTTAAAGATTTGGCTAGTACTTTTTTCATTGATGGCCTATTTCTAGAATACGGTGATCAGTGGGGGTGCAACGCCTGGCACCCCCACCGATCAGCTGTTACCGGCGGCAGATGTAAGTACTCATATGCTGCCGGAACACAGCAGCCCCGTCATTTATCTAGTGGCCGGGTAATGCGGATGTACCCTCTAATCAAATAAATAGGTGGTGGATATAAAGAACCCAGCCGCGTCAACTATAGTTTTGACAGAATTTCTGTGTTCCGGCAGCATGCGGGAACTTACGGCTGGTGCTGATGACAGCTAATTGGTGGGGGTGCAAGGTGATGTATCCCCCACCGATCCCAATGGATAGACCATCAATAAATAAGTAGTGGCCAACCTCTTTAAATTTTAGATGCCCCCTGTCCAGTAGAGCCAGAGAATGAAAATCATGGCAGCTTCTCAAGGTAAATTAAGAGGATTTCACCATCATGGTAGTGTGTAAATGAAGGTGGCTGAAACGTCTTCTAAACCTGGGGAGGGAATCTTTTTATTGCCAAGGGATATTTGGATATTTATACCGTCCTTCAGGGAAAGTATAAATTGCACGCTAACTCTGCCCACAAAGTGTGTCCTGACTGTGTGCACGTGCTCACAGAGCAAGAAGAAATGAATGGTCCGGTGGTCCTCAATACAGCTGCCAGCCCAAGCACTGCGGTCCCTGGGAATCTGACCAGGGGCGGAATAAAAGGTCATCGAGCCCGCGCGGACCTGAGGTTCCCACCCCTGCTCTAAACACTAAATCAATGGATGTAGTTATCTCAGCCAGTCAGCAGGAGCCAGGGCAGGGGGCCATGTGGTCCTTCTTGACATGTCAGCAGAAGGTAGTGGACACAACACAACCCCTCATTATTATATAGGAGTGCAGGCAACACCTATTAGATGCAGCTATGCCAAGCATTAATATGGCCACTTACCGTCGCCTAACTCTAATGGGGTCTGTCCTGCAGATTTGTTATAAGATGTAAAGGCTGGAGTATAGTATGTAATTTGTTTTCTGTATTATTAGACAATTGTATATGTCATTTTAGGGTGCATTTCCACTTGGCTTTTCCGCTGAGGACCTCCAGTTGTGAATGGACAGTAAAGACACACATTCACCTCTAAAGGTATGTAGTATGAAATTAATCTGCACAGAAATGTGACCTATTTAGATAAAATACAAGTGCACTATTTTAGGACCCCACAAAACTTATCATTATCTCGCTCACTTAGAACACTATAGTCCTTCAAAATCATAGAGATTTATCAATACAAATGCAAATAATCTACATTTTAATTCATTAGCAGCTGGTTCCCTGTTGTGTTAGGCAGAGATGGCTTTAAATCAACATGATGTTGCCAGTGATGCCACGTAGATGGAGCAAAGCAGAAGAAAAGGTTCTGTCAGAAATGTCATGTAGTTAGGAACTACCTGCCGAGAAGTGCTACGCACCATAGGGAAAATTAAAATATAAAAATTTATAGGGATAATCCCTTTAAAACTATGACATTCCACTCATGTACCATATTTATCATGGCACCAGTCACTCTGCAACATTATATTACACTAGCTGAAGAGCACGGCGTTGCCCGGGCATAGTAACTAACTGTGGTTAGTTCTAACAAATTATAATTATTATCCTCCATCCTATAGTCACGTGCCCATACATCCATCATACATATCCTCCATCCCATAGTCACGTGCCCATATACCCATCATACATATCCTCCATCCGATAGTCCCATGCCCATATTCCCTTCAGACATCCTCCATCCCATAGTCCCAAGCCGGGTGGTGCTGAGCAGGGAGTTCCTAGAGATGTGCTGTTATGTAACCTGGCAGTGCGGCTCTTTGTGTGTGGCTCTGCGTGGGGCTCTTTGTGTGGCTCTTTGTGTGGCTCTGTGTTCGGCTCTGTGTGCAGTCGCTGATGCGATTTTCTACACCAGAAACAATAGAGCCCGGCAGTAAAAGAGGAGGGGGTGATTCATTTCTGTCATGTGCGCTCTGCTTCTTTCTGGGGGGCAGACAATGGCTGGAAGCTTATGTTCTCGGGGATGCAAGATTTCTCCACCCGGTCAGTGTCTGCTGAGGTGTTGTGGAGTGGGAAAACTGTGGCTCATAGCAACCAATCACAGCTCAGCTTTCATCTTTTAAACAGCTCTGGTGAAATGAAAGATGCTTAGTGATTGGTTGCTATGGGAAACACAGGCAGTGTAACCTGTTGTGGTCAAGAAGATGTGCCTATGAAATATATATATATATATTAGATACTATATATATATGTGTAGCCCTGGTATGTAAGGCACACAGGATCTGGAGAATGCACAGTAAGGTAACAGTTAAAGCTTGACACTCACTTACACTTCAGACACACCCACAGGGGTGTATAGGGGAGTGACGTGTAGCACAGGAGAGAGTCAGTCTAGCTTCCAGTCATCGTACAGAGCAGTCAGGGCTAGTTCTTCTCAGACAGTGAGGATTCCTGTCAGAGCTCTGGGTGAGCAGAAGATTAGTTCCTGCCAATTCAACGAAGTGGAGTCTAGTAACGGATGACTAGTTATCATCCCGAGTCTAGTCAGAGTTACCTTTTACTCAGTCTGAACTTTGAGGAAACTGAGAGTTACTCAGTGAGACCAAGGAAGAAAACTGACTTTCTATCTTCACGCTTCAGTGCTACAATTGAAAGCAGAAGCAGGGCAAAGGGCATAGTGGAAGGATTCAGAAGTGCCTTAAGGATCGGATTATCCTGCACATTGTCACCGGTCACTGGGGACCGAAGCGTCACTATAGCTCCAGGCATAGTGATAGAAAAGCCAGAGTCTTACTGGACCTTAGGTTGCAGAAAGCCGCCCTTAGAGTGCCAGTACGTAACCGAGTCAGGAGAACAAGACTTCTGAGTCCGGCGCGCGGCAAAAGAAAGTACTTAGTTCACCACTTATAAGGCTCTATCACAAAACTGACCGGGCAGTACAGCTAGTGGGAAAAGCTGAAAACTATAGAGTCAACTTAGCTACAGGCAAGCTTGGACTCACTCATCATTTGGAAAGAGAAGGAGGCCTGTAACCTGCTCAACTGTTACCGCTACGTGCATTCATCCACCCCGAACAGCCTCCCTGGGACCTGCCTGAACAACTTGAAGTAAAAGGTATGGAAAGAAGCTTCTATGTGTGAGACTGAGTTATTTGATTGCATCCCTGCACAACCCCACCATAACTATCGACCTGAGGGAAGAGTCCCACCTGTAGGGGACCCGACATCTAGCTGCCTCACCATCCCCTCAGAGATCTACAGCAGCGCTGGTCTTAGTGATCAGAGAACTACAGGTGGCGTCACGAACTGTATATATACCTATCCCCTGTAAATATTCCCCCCAACATACGCCTGACCGCCAGGGCCACAGACCGAGCCACCGCTACCTGTGACAACCCCATAGACTTCCATGGGCTCGGCTCTGAGTACCCCATTGCTCTGGTAAACCACAATTGTGGTGCGGGTCGAGACAAACTTGGCGTCACGAACAGGATCCGAAACTTGCAGAATTGCGAGCCCTGTGTGCCTGTGGAGGTGTTTTTGTGAAAAAGGACTGTTTGCTATTTTTGGCGCCAAATACCGCCATATTTGCCGCCATATTCGCGCCCTGAGGCGCTGGAGAAGAAGGTGGGTGTGTAGCCCTGGTGTGAAGGCACACGCAGTACCCTGGAGGATGTGTGGAGAAGTAGCAGTTCAATGCTCAATAAACATTCACTCCATCATACACTTAGACACACCCCTAGGATATAAAAGCTAGTGAGATGTAGCCAGTTGAGTTCAGTTCAGTCAGGAGTCGGTTTCCTGTCTTCGGACAGGGCAGTCTAGCCTGGACTTGGAGGGAGGAAGTAGTCCAGCCTGAGCCTGTCAGCAGTTCAGAAAGTGGAGGCTAGTAAAGGTGAGCCAGTTCACCTCAGCCTGGTCAGAGCTGCGCCCCACTAGAAGACAGACGGAGACATCTTTTGAGAAAGAAGAGTTAGTTGCAGATACTTCAGTCGCCTGTCCCAAGGACAGTAAGGTTCAGTTGACGTGCTCCTGCCTAGAAGAATACTGAGATTCTGTCAGCAAGCTCCAAGAAAGAAGTAAGGAAGGATTGACTTATATGACCTTAGGAAGTGTGGAGTGCTTATGCTACAAGCGCGGACAAGGCGAAGGGCACAGTGGAAGGATTCTTAGAAGTGCATTAGGATTGGACTATCCTGCACAATTTCACCGGTCACTGGGGACCGAAGCGTCACTATAGCTCCAGGTATAGTGATAGAAAAACCAGAGGCTTACTGGACCTTAGGTAGCAGAAAGCAGCCCTTGGAGTGTCAGTACGTAACAGGGGTCAGGTGGAATAGGAACTTTGAGCCTGATCAGCAAAAGTAAGAACCTAGCTCCATCACTGGTAGGCTCCGACCACAAAACTGACCGGGCAGTACAGCTAAGGAGTTAGCTGGAGTTTAAGGAGTGAACTACGCTTTATGCTGGTTGGACTCACCTTTTTGAAAGTAAAGGAGGCCCCTAACTTGTTCAGCTGCTACCTCGAAACACATCCTCCATTGGATCAGCCTCCCTGGGACCTGCCTGAACAACTTGAAGTAAAAGGTATGGAAAGACGCTGATGTGTGAGACTGTGTTATTCAATTGCATCCCTGCACTACCCCACCATAACTATCGACCTGAGGGAAAAGTCCCACCTGTAGGGGACCCGACATCTAGCTGCCTCACCATCCCCTCAGAGCTCTACAGCAGCGCTGGTACAAATTACCAGAGAACTACAGGTGGCGTCACGAACTGTATATATACCTATCCCCTGTAAATATTCCCCCAACATACGCCTGACCGCCAGGGCCACAGAC
This sequence comes from Oophaga sylvatica, assembly GCA_033576555.1. Lineage (NCBI taxonomy): Eukaryota > Metazoa > Chordata > Amphibia > Anura > Dendrobatidae > Oophaga > Oophaga sylvatica. The sequence continues at coordinate 39,448 of JARQOD010004599.1, forward strand.
CGAGCCACCGCTACCTGTGACAACCCCCATAGACTTCCATGGGCTCGGCTCTGAGTACCCCATTGCCCTGGTAACCCACAATTGTGGTGCGTGGTCGAGACAAACTTTGGCGTCACGAACAGGATACGAAACTCGCAAAATTGCGAGCCCTGTGTGCCTGTGGAGTTGTTTTTGTGAAAAAGGACTGTTTGCACTTTTGGCGCCAAAAATCGCCATCTTTGTCGCCATATTCGCGCCCTCAGGCGCTGGAGAAGAAGGTGGGCGTACCTTCGTGGGCGTGTACCCCCCTGTGGCGCGAAGAAAATGCCTGCCCTCTCAAAGTGCTATTACAATATGCGATCCTGCCCTACAGCAAAGGAGGTCCGCCTCCTCTTCACCTTCCCTGCGAAGAGGAGGAGACGCAAACCCCGCCTCCACGGAAGAGACCGGACTGTTCTGGTAGAAGATGAGAGAGAGTTCTGGAACATCATGGAAGCAGGACGTGTGCAGCCGAGCAGGGAAGCGGAGGAAGGCAGGCCCCGTTCCCCAGCCAAGCTGCCACTAGAACCGGAACCATCCGTGGTCCTGCACCTGCAGCAAGCATTGTTGGAGATTAAAGAGGAGAATGCCAGATTGAAAAAGATGGTTTTGCAACAACCTGGCGAAGAAGAGATCGAGAGACGCCGGCGTACCCTGATGCAGCGGCGGCTGTGGGACGCGGTGATCTCTCCCTTCGATGACCCCCCACGATTCGAGTTACCGAAACTTCTGCTGCCCAAGGCTAAGGAGCAACCGGAGGCTACCCCCAAAAGGACCGACCCTGAACCTACCAAGGAAGCGGTGGAAGCGAGGGAGGTTGAGGAGGTACCGCCAGTTCCGGAACTCCCGCCCGGCCAGGAGGCCGCAGCAGATGATCGATCCCCGACAGGGACACCGGAGGGGTCCTGTCCATCATTGCCAGACGTCGACTGGGATGAGATGGCGCGCCTGGATGACGTCGCCTACACCGCCCAGTGGGAATGTGAGTGGCAGCGTCGCGAAGAGGAACAGCGACGCCGGCAGGAGGAAGAGCGGGAAGCGCAGCGGAACCGGCAGCGGCAGTACGAGCAGCTGATCGCGGACAAGGAAAGTGTCCGCCGGGAAAAAGGTACTCTGAGGGAACCGCGGCGGCAGGGGTGTGTGACAGAGTTCCAGCTCCGGAAGGGCTGGGGCTTCATCAGAGAACCGGGCCTCTACCCAGGGGTCTTTGTCAGTCGCAGGGACGTAGAATCCCACCTGCCCATCGGTCATCCCGGGAGGGACCTAGTTAATGGAGACATTGTCAATTATACACGGCACTGGGGTATGAAGGGATGGTATGCTCTTAATGTCACAATCGTCCGCGACCCCGTCCCTGGCGCAGGTAACGTCACCATTGCCAGCGCATCCCAGTCACAATCTCCCGCTGCATCAGACCGTGCCCCGGCGACGCCCCCTGCAGGCTCCTCGCGAATGGAAGCACCGCCTGTATACTCTTCACTACCTTCTCCTACTACATCGCAATCTGCGACCCATTCCACATCGCAATCAGCAGTCTACACGACATCGCGCACAGCGACTATTTCTGCATCGCGAGAGCAAGTGGCCATTACAGTAACGCAAACAGCGTCTCACAAAGCGGAAGCGCCCGTTGCGCCCCTAGAGGTTCGTACAAGAACTGTAGCGACCCAAACTCTGATAGCAGGTCACGACTTGTTGGTCATGGGATCTAAGGATCATCGTATTGTTCCAGCCCCCGGGATGGAAAGTATATTGGAAGCCTGCAAGAAAATGTGAAGAACGGTAGGACCCAGACAGGGTTTACCGCAACAAAGAAAATGTAGAAAGTTTGAGAATTTTTGCCAGATTTGCACTTTATTGCCAAAAGTATCTATGTTTTTCTATAATGAGTAGAATGCCCGGCTGGGTACCAGAGTAAAAGTTGAAAAATTTAATACATAGTTTTACATAAAATGCCCTGTTGGGTAAAGTAAGAGTTAAAGAAGAATGATGCATATTTGAAATGTGTATATATATACGTGTCTTTACCTTATTGTGTCTTATTATGGACTCAGAGGCTGAGGACTGAGCCAGCCCAAAAACTGTATCCTGTAAATAGTTGCGCTTCGGTGCATAATATTGGTTTTACATGAAACCACCTTAACTACCTCTGAATACAAAACCCGTGTGGTGTGGCACTGAGTGAGGTCTGCATCCAGAAGTCCTGCAGCCCACCCAGGACCCACGTTGAAGGTTTGGTGCGGGTCCTTCACAAGAATATTGTCGTCTATGTATATGAAAATGTCTATTTAATATTTTGTATTTTTCTATATGTTTTAATGCAACGTTCAAGAAATCCTTACCTCCCGGATGGGAAGAGTTAATGTTTATTGCAAAAACAAAATTTCTGTCTTCTTGTATTTTACAGCCCGGGAGTGCTGTGTTTTACCATGGGGGAATGTGTAGCCCTGGTGTGAAGGCACACGCAGTACCCTGGAGGATGTGTGGAGAAGTAGCAGTTCAATGCTCAATAAACATTCACTCCATCATACACTTAGACACACCCCTAGGATATAAAAGCTAGTGAGATGTAGCCAGTTGAGTTCAGTTCAGTCAGGAGTCGGTTTCCTGTCTTCGGACAGGGCAGTCTAGCCTGGACTTGGAGGGAGGAAGTAGTCCAGCCTGAGCCTGTCAGCAGTTCAGAAAGTGGAGGCTAGTAAAGGTGAGCCAGTTCACCTCAGCCTGGTCAGAGCTGCGCCCCACTAGAAGACAGACGGAGACATCTTTTGAGAAAGAAGAGTTAGTTGCAGATACTTCAGTCGCCTGTCCCAAGGACAGTAAGGTTCAGTTGACGTGCTCCTGCCTAGAAGAATACTGAGATTCTGTCAGCAAGCTCCAAGAAAGAAGTAAGGAAGGATTGACTTATATGACCTTAGGAAGTGTGGAGTGCTTATGCTACAAGCGCGGACAAGGCGAAGGGCACAGTGGAAGGATTCTTAGAAGTGCATTAGGATTGGACTATCCTGCACAATTTCACCGGTCACTGGGGACCGAAGCGTCACTATAGCTCCAGGCATAGTGATAGAAAAACCAGAGGCTTACTGGACCTTAGGTAGCAGAAAGCAGCCCTTGGAGTGTCAGTACGTAACAGGGGTCAGGTGGAATAGGAACTTTGAGCCTGATCAGCAAAAGTAAGAACCTAGTTCCATCACTGGAAGGCTCCGACCACAAAACTGACCGGGCAGTACAGCTAAGGAGTTAGCTGGAGTTTAAGGAGTGAACTACGCTTTATGCTGGTTGGACTCACCTTTTTGAAAGTAAAGGAGGCCCCTAACTTGTTCAGCTGCTACCTCGAAACACATCCTCCATTGGATCAGCCTCCCTGGGACCTGCCTGAACAACTTGAAGTAAAAGGTATGGAAAGACGCTGATGTGTGAGACTGTGTTATTCAATTGCATCCCTGCACTACCCCACCATAACTATCGACCTGAGGGAAAAGTCCCACCTGTAGGGGACCCGACATCTAGCTGCCTCACCATCCCCTCAGAGCTCTACAGCAGCGCTGGTACAAATTACCAGAGAACTACAGGTGGCGTCACGAACTGTATATATACCTATCCCCTGTAAATATTCCCCCCAACATACGCCTGACCGCCAGGGCCACAGACCGAGCCACCGCTACCTGTGACAACCCCCATAGACTTCCATGGGCTCGGCTCTGAGTACCCCATTGCCCTGGTAACCCACAATTGTGGTGCGTGGTCGAGACATGGGCGTACCTGAAGGAGCGCGCAAAGTCTTGGACACGCCCCCGGCTCTGACTCAGCGGCAGGTCCTGCGACAGGAAGTGGACGCTCTGACATCAGAGCGCCTGCGACGAAGGTCCTGTTCCTACTGCTGTGCCTGGGAAATAGCAGCTTCTGAAACCGGTAGGCTCCGTTTAACCAAGGGGGCGCTAATATGTTGCAACAACCGGCCAACAGTGCGGCCCCAGCCGGAGGACCCGACTCCGCACCGCGTGGCGTTGTAGCGCCAGATGGGGGCGCAGGCCCAGCACTCAGTCCGGTGGTCCCGCTCATGCCACTAACGCTTCCATATATGCCTGGGGCGAAATGGCTTCCCCAGTACAGCGGCGAGCCAGGCACTTTAGCAGGATTCAAACGGAAGATATGCAGTGTCCTGGAAATGTACTCTATGTCTGAGAGGCAAAAAGCTGCAGTATTAATAGGGCAGCTAACTGGCGCTGCTGAGAGAGTAGTGGAGACTTGGGCTACCACGGACCAGGAGTTGGTGCCTGCAATCCTCTTAAAGTTACAGGCCATTTTTGAAGATCGCACCGAAACAGATCTCCGGATGGCATTCTATAACTGTTCACAGCAACCAAGTGACAGCATAAGGGACTATGCCTGCCGACTACAAGGGGCCCTGAGAGCCCTCAAGCAGGTTAATACCATAAGTGTCATTGATGAAAATAAGATGCTGAAAGAACAATTTGTGCAGGGACTGAGGTCCCAAGCGGAACGCAGAACTGTGAATTGGTGGTCTTTAGATCACCCTGATGCTACCTTTGATGCCCTAAAGGACATGGCAATAAAAGGGCTGCGGCCCCTGGGCAAACCTGAGGTGGCAACCCAACATCGTCAGGGTGAAGTCACTCTGGAGCCGGCGGCAACCCCCTTTTCCTCGCTAGTGGCCGAAACCAAAACGCAGGTGACACCCCCTAGTGAATTGGACTGTCTGCGCTCAGAGGTGCGCCAGCTGACTAAAAATCTGGCTGCTGTGATGAGTGCCCTGCAGCTGCGGAAAGAGGAAGAAGGGAAGATCTTATTAGCTGATTGCCCAGAAGACGTCCCGTGGATGAACCGGAGAAGAAGGAAGACGTCGCCCCCCCAGAGGAGGACAACGCCACCCCCAGGAGCGACCTCTGATCAACACCCTCCTCGTCGGGAGATCACCTGTTACCGATGCAACCGGAAAGGTCATATGTCTCCACAGTGTCCTTTAAACGGGCAGAACCTGGGTCCGAGGGCCAACACCCAGGAGGAGACCCGTCAGGCCCCCTAGACTGGAACCGCAGGTATGTGGGTGGACGACCCTACCTGTCTATCATTCTAGATGGTATTGCTGTTCCGGCATTGTTAGACACTGGGTCTCAGGTGACCCTAATACCTGATGCCCTATATACTAAGTTCTGGTCAATGGACAGTCTTAAACCCCCGAGCCCTGACTTTACCGTGTATGCTTCTAATGGTCTTCCTGTAGAAGTACTCGGGACAAAATGTGTAGATGTGAAAGTGGGCAGAGAGGAGTTGAAAGACCAGGGGCTTCTGGTAGTAAAGACTGTAAATGAGGAGAACGGTTTAAATATAATTTTGGGTACTAACATTATCAGTAATTGTTTGGGAGAAGTTGTGTTCTTACTTCAACAGCTCGCTGAGATTGCCCGACCAAGGCAGAAAGGAGTAATCCAAAGAGAGATCCGGGCCCTGGTGTGTCAGCAGCAAGCGAAGCTTACAGACGGCGAAATTGGTAATGTACGGGTCACTGACTCGAATCCCATTGTGATACCCCCAATGAGTGAAATGATAATCTGGTGCAGGGCAGCCATAGGTCTGAGAGGACAGAATTACCAAGCTGTAGTAGAACCCCACCATTCAGAACATAGACCTACACTTATGACTGCTAGGGGAGTAGTGGAAGTGGTGAATGGAAGAGTACCGGTACGGCTTCTCAACTGGGGAGATGATGAGGTAAACTTACCCCGTTATGCAACCATTGCTAAACTACATGCTGTAGACAATAATTCTATTCTCCCGGCTGAGTCCTTAGACTCCCGCCAAATAGCGGAGGACAATGACTCGGCAACCCAGGTGGCGGAATGGTGTCAGCAACTCCATGTTGGGACGGACACCACTCCCGCTCACCAGAAGCAAGGGGTATTACGGGTGGTGCAAGAGTACGCCCAAGTATTTAGCAAGAATCCACTTGATTTTGGGATAATTAAGGGAGTACAACATCATATCCCTACAGGCAGTCATCCTCCCATCAAAGAGCGGTATAGGCCTATACCCCAGCCCATTATCAGAAGGCTAAGGAAATGTTGCGAGATATGAAAGAAGCCGGAGTAATCAGGGATAGTTGTAGTCCCTGGGCAGCACCTCTAGTCCTGGTTAAAAAGAAAGATGGTAGCTTGAGAATGTGTGTGGATTACAGGCAGGTGAACCGCATAACACACAAGGATGCATACCCGTTACCACGTATAGAGGAGTCATTAGCTGCTCTGAAAACGGCTAACTACTTTTCTACCCTTGATCTGACTAGTGGATACTGGCAAGTGGCTGTGGCTGAGGAGGATCGTGAGAAAACGGCTTTCACCACCCCAATGGGGCTCTGTGAGTTCAACAGAATGCCGTTTGGGCTCAGCAGTGCCCCAGGAACATTTCAGAGAGTGATGGAGAACTGCCTGGGACATCTCAATTTTGAAACCGTGCTGCTATACTTAGACGACGTCATCGTGTACTCCAAGACATATGAGGACCATCTGAAGCACCTGGCAGAAGTATTTGAGTCCCTGTCCAGGTACGGGATGAAGTTGAAACCCTCAAAATGCCATCTACTCAAACAGAAGGTACAATATTTGGGGCACATCGTCAGTTCGGAAGGAGTAGCGCCGGACCCAGAGAAAGTCACTGCCATCCAGAAGTGGCCGGAGCCGAAGAACCTCAAGGAAGTGCGACAGTTCCTGGGACTAACGGGTTACTACAGAAGGTTCGTGAAAGATTACACGAAGAAGGCAGCGCCTCTACAGGACCTCCTAGTAGGCCAATCCCTAAAGAGCAGAAATCCTCCCTTCAATTGGGGTAAGGAACAGGCTGAAGCATTCCAAAAGATGAAAGAGATCCTTACAGGCGATGAGATCTTGACGTATCCTGATTACAGCCAACCGTTCCTGCTGTACACCGATGCTAGTAATGAAGGTTTAGGAGCAGTTCTCAGTCAGAAGCAGAATGGCCAAGAAAAAGTCATCGCTTATGCCAGCAGAAAACTCAGGCCAACTGAGAGGAATCCGGAAAATTATAGCAGCTTCAAGCTGGAGTTTCTGGCGCTGGTCTGGGCCATTACTGAAAGATTTAAGCACTACCTGGCCTCCAACAAGTTCACGGCGTACACAGACAACAACCCGCTAACGCACCTGGAAACGGCCAAGTTGGGCGCCATGGAGCAGCGTTGGATGGCTCGGTTGTCTAATTACCAGTTTACTATCAAGTACCGGGCAGGCCGAAAGAATGCTAAATCTGACGCATTGTCCCGAATGCCGCATGACTCTGACACGGAGGAAGAATCGGACGACCTGGAAGAAATTGAGCTACCTGCGTTCCATCGAAATGGGGTAGTCCACGAGCATCGAGTCTACAGAAAGCAGTATGGTGCAACGTTAAATCCTTTACCCCATCACAGCTGGAAAGAGACTCAGGACAGCGATCCAGTGGTCAGCCGTATCAAGGAGTTGTTAAGACAGGAAGGTTCCTCCTTGGAAAAAGATGCACCTATGTCAGCAAAGCTCCTGTGGAACGAGAGAAGCAGGTTATTCCTATACCGTGAGAAGTTGTGCAGGAGATACGTCAATCCCAGGACCCACGAGATGGTCTGGCAAATAGTGATCCCCAAGGCAGACGTCCAAATGGTGTTGGAAGCATACCATGATCAAGCAGGACACTTTGGCTGGAGAAAGCTGGAGACCCTGTTGAGGTGCCGGTTCTACTGGGTAGGGATGCGCAGCTCCATTGAGAGGTGGTGTCGGAACTGTGGACCCTGTGGTCTCAGAAGAAAGGACTACGGTAGTCAGAGGGCACCCCTGCAGCCTATCCGGACGACTCGTCCCTTGGAGATTGTGGCCCTGGACCACGTCAAACTGTCGCCAAGTAGATCTGGATACTCATACGCCTTGACCATGGTGGACCATTACTCTAGATTTCTGGTGGTTGTACCAGTTAAGGATCAGACAGCAGTGACGGCAGCAAAAACCTTTCAAGCAAGCTTCTGCAGACCGCATGGGTATCCGGAGCAAGTATTAACCGATCAAGGACCTGCTTTCGAAGCTGATCTATTCAAGGAATTCTGTCACATGTATGGGTGTAAGAAAATTAGAACAACACCATACCATCCTCAAACCAACGGTCTTTGCGAGAAAATGAACCACATTGTCCTTGATTTGTTGAAATCCATACCGTTGGAAGACAGAAATCGATGGCCGGACTTACTACCTGATTTGGTTGACTTGTATAACCATATACCTGTAAGTTCCACTAACTGCACTCCAGCCTATCTTATGAGAGCAAGGCCCGGAAGACTACCAATGGATTTAGAACTTGGAGTGGTAGAACCAGAGGCAGATGACGCTATTGAAAACTGGGACATCAATCGGCAAGAGCAATACAGAAGAGTGCAAGTCTGTGTAGAAGAAAGTCTCAACAAGGTACGGGAAAAACAGGAAGATATTTACAACAGGAATGCTCCTGCCAAGCCTTTGATGCCTGGAGAAGTGGTATTGAAAAAGAAAAGGAAAATGCACAAATTGGATAACCAGTGGGAGCAAGAACCCTACGTCGTACAAGATTCCAAATATGACAATAGAAAAGTTTGTATCATCAGTAAGGACGGAGGAAGAACAATATCCACTGTGTCCAGAGACCATTTGAAATTGTGTCCAGAACCCTTAAAGTTTCGTGAAGAGAACTCTGTCATCAATCAAGAAGAAAGAAAAGAAGAGGTCATACACACGGATCTGGGAGATTTCCCTGCAGATTGGCCGAGACTGGGAGATGCTGTAATAATTCCGGTGTTGCAATTTTATCAGCCACAAGAGGAAGTTCTACCTCCAGTTGTGCCCATGGTGCCAGTTGAGCCAGTTCAGGAGTTACCTACTCCAGCAGCACCCCAACCTGCGGAACCTCAAGAGGAAGAATCATCGGAAGCAGCGCCCCATGCTATGGGAACCCCTGGTGAAGCTGACTCACACCGCCCAGCCATCAGTACGCTTGCCAGATCCATAGAAAGATTGAGGCAGTTCTATAGTTTGCCGTTACGTAGAACAGTTGGGTTAGAGATTAATATACCTGAAGCTACTCCATGTAGATCAGAACGTACAACGAAAGGGAAGATACCTATTCGTTATCAAAAGTAGTCCTAGCAAACTAGTTTACTAAGTATGGATAATTGTATAAAGTATTGTTATGATATGTAAATTACTTGAAAATGTTTCATGATGGACTCTGAGGCTGAGGACTGAGCCAGCCCAAGAACTGATCTTGTATATAGTTGCACTTTGTGCATTCTCTACCAGCACACCTACCTCTGAACATAAAACCCGTATGGTGAGGCACTGAGTGAGGTCTGCATTCAGATGTCCTGCAGCCCACCCAGGACCCACGTTGAAGGTTTGGTGCGGGTCCTTCACAAGAATATTGTCATCTATTTATATGAAAATGTCTATTTAGTATTTTGTATGTTTCTATGCCTATTGTTATAATGCAACGTTCAAGAAATCCGTACCTCCCTGATGGGAAGAGTTTAAAAATGTTACTTGTTTAAATGGAAAACAAAATGTCTTTCTTCTTATATTTCACAGCCCGGGAGTGCTGTATTTTACCATGGGGGAATGTGTAGCCCTGGTATGTAAGGCACACAGTATCTGGAGAATGCACAGTAAGGTAACAGTTAAAGCTTGACACTCACTTACACTTCAGACACACCCACAGGGGTGTATAGGGGAGTGACGTGTAGCACAGGAGAGAGTCAGTCTAGCTTCCAGTCATCGTACAGAGCAGTCAGGGCTAGTTCTTCTCAGACAGTGAGGATTCCTGTCAGAGCTCTGGGTGAGCAGAAGATTAGTTCCTGCCAATTCAACGAAGTGGAGTCTAGTAACGGATGACTAGTTATCATCCCGAGTCTAGTCAGAGTTACCTTTTACTCAGTCTGAACTTTGAGGAAACTGAGAGTTACTCAGTGAGACCAAGGAAGAAAACTGACTTTCTATCTTCACGCTTCAGTGCTACAATTGAAAGCAGAAGCAGGGCGAAGGGCATAGTGGAAGGATTCAGAAGTGCCTTAAGGATCGGATTATCCTGCACATTGTCACCGGTCACTGGGGACCGAAGCGTCACTATAGCTCCAGGCATAGTGATAGAAAAGCCAGAGTCTTACTGGACCTTAGGTTGCAGAAAGCCGCCCTTAGAGTGCCAGTACGTAACCGAGTCAGGAGAACAAGACTTCTGAGTCCGGCGCGCGGCAAAAGAAAGTACTTAGTTCACCACTTATAAGGCTCTATCACAAAACTGACCGGGCAGTACAGCTAGTGGGAAAAGCTGAAAACTATAGAGTCAACTTAGCTACAGGCAAGCTTGGACTCACTCATCATTTGGAAAGAGAAGGAGGCCTGTAACCTGCTCAACTGTTACCGCTACGTGCATTCATCCACCCCGAACAGCCTCCCTGGGACCTGCCTGAACAACTTGAAGTAAAAGGTATGGAAAGAAGCTTCTATGTGTGAGACTGAGTTATTTGATTGCATCCCTGCACAACCCCACCATAACTATCGACCTGAGGGAAGAGTCCCACCTGTAGGGGACCCGACATCTAGCTGCCTCACCATCCCCTCAGAGATCTACAGCAGCGCTGGTCTTAGTGATCAGAGAACTACAGGTGGCGTCACGAACTGTATATATACCTATCCCCTGTAAATATTCCCCCCAACATACGCCTGACCGTCAGGGCCACAGACCGAGCCACTGCTACCTGTGACAACCCCATAGACTTCCATGGGCTCGGCTCTGAGTACCCCATTGCTCTGGTAAACCACAATTGTGGTGCGGGTCGAGACATATATAATATATATATATATATATATATATTATATATAAAGCTTGATAAAGGCTCTGTATGAGCCGAAACGTCGCCTGCCATGTAGGTCTGAAATAAAAGCCACATTTTTTTCTATTTTTCAAAAAAGGAGTGCTGCATTCATTTTTTCATATATAGAGAGAGAGAGACAAAGTAAGGCAGCACTCCAAAAAATTGAGGTAGATATGTGGATTTATTTCAAGCCAACATGGTGTGGCAAAGTTTCGGTGAGCTGAAACGTCGCCACGCCATGTTGGCTTGAAATAAATCCACATATCTACCTCAATTTTTTGGAGTGCTGCCTTACTTTGTCTCTATGGATTTGGGCAAGTATAGGATGAATTGCTAAGAAGGATTTTGCACCCTCCCAGTTTGATTGTGCTGTTCCAATTTTTGTTTATATATATATATATATATATATATATATATATATATACAGGTCCTTCTCAAAAAATTAGCATATAGTGCTAAATTTCATTATTTTCCATAATGTAATGATTACAATTAAACTTTCATATATTTTAGAATCATTACACACCAACTGAAATTTGTCAGGTCTTTTATTGTTTTAATACTGATGATTTTGGCATACAACTCCTGATAACCCAAAAAACCTGTCTCAAAAAATTAACATATTTCAACCATCCAATAAAATAAAAGTGTTTTTTAAAAACAAACAAAAAACCATCAAATAATAAAGTTCAGTTATGCACTCCATACTTGGTCGGGAATCCTTTTGCAGAAATGACTGCTTCAATGCGGCGTGGCATGGAGGCAATCAGCCTGTGACACTGCTGAGGTGTTATGGAGGCCCAGGATGCTTCGATAGCGGCCTTAAGCTCATCCAGAGTGTTGGGTCTTGCGTCTCTCAACTTTCTCTTCACAATATCCCACAGATTCTCTATGGGGTTCAGGTCAGGAGAGTTGGCAGGCCAATTGAGCACAGTAATACCATGGTCAGTAAACCATTTACCAGTGGTTTTGGCACTGTGAGCAGGTGCCAGGTCGTGCTGAAAAATGAAATCTTCATCTCCATAAAGCATTTCAGCCGATGGAAGCATGAAGTGCTCCAAAATCTCCTGATAGCTAGCTGCATTGACCCTGCCCTTGATGAAACACAGTGGACCAACACCAGCAGCTGACATGGCACCCCACACCATCACTGACTGTGGGTACTTGACACTGGACTTCAGGCATTTTGGCATTTCCTTCTCCCCAGTCTTCCTCCAGACTCTGGCACCTTGATTTCCGAATGACATGCAAAATTTGCTTTCATCAGAAAAAAGTACTTGGGACCACTTAGCAACAGTCCAGTGCTGCTTCTCTGTAGCCCACGTCAGGCGCTTCTGCCGCTGTTTATGGTTCAAAAGTGGCTTTACCTGGGGAATGCGGCACCTGTAGCCCATTTCCTGCACACGCCTGTGCACGGTGGCTCTGGATGTTTCTACACCAGACTCAGTCCACTGCTTCCTCAGGTCCCCCAAGGTCTGGAATCGGTCCTTCTCCACAATCTTCCTCAGGGTCCGGTCACCTCTTCTCGTTGTACAGCGTTTTCTGCCACATTGTTTCCTTCCAACAGACTTCCCATTGAGGTGCCTTGATACAGCACTCTGGGAACAGCCTATTTGTTGAGAAATTTCTTTCTGGGTCTTACCCTCTTGCTTGAGGGTGTCAATGATGGCCTTCTTGACATCAGTCAGGTCGCTAGTCTTACCCATGATGGGGGTTTTGAGTAATGAACCAGGCAGGGAGTTTTTAAAAGCTTCAGGAATCTTTTGCATGTGTTTAGAGTTAATTAGTTGATTCAGAAGATTAGGGTAATAGGTCGTTTAGAGAACCTTTTCTTGATATGCTAATTTTTTGAGACAGGTTTTTTGGGTTATCAGGAGTTGTATGCCAAAATCATCAGTATTAAAACAATAAAAGACCTGACAAATTTCAGTTGGTGTGTAATGAATAGTGTTGAGCGATACGATACTGCAAATATCGGGTATCGGCCGATATTAACTGTATCGGGCTTTCGATTCCGAGTACCGATATTTTCGTCATATCGGATACCGGAATCGGATTTGTCACTGTCAGTGTCCGTCGGTCGGGTCTGTGAGTGTCCGTCGGTCGGGTCTGTCAGTGTCCGTCGGTCGGGTCTGTCAGGAGTCAGCGGCACTTACCTGGCAGAAGATCTCCGGCGGTCACGGGCTGGACTGCTTCATGGCCGCCATCATCTTTCCCCGCCGGTCACATGCAGTTTCTCGCGATAACTGCAGTGACTGCTGGGTAATCGCGGCCGTAAAGCAGTCAGTCCGATGACGTCACCGCCGGGGAAGCTGGTAAGCAGCTGTGCTGCGCCGGGATGTCAGGCTCTGCCTGTCATTGCGATGTAGCAGAGCTGGATCGTCGTGGGACTGTCGTTACTATGGACTGCATCGGACAGGTGGTATACTGTTGGTTTGTTTTTTTTCTTTTTTTACAGGAGATCGATGGCGTCGCAGGAATGAGTGTATAATAAAATTAATGAAAACTGTGTTGTCTCTTTTATTTCATTAAAAGACTTTTTTCTTGCTTTGTCTTTTTTTTATACATTTAATAACTTTGGGATTAATAATGGATCGGTGTCTTATTGACACCTCTCCATTATTAACCGGGCTTATTGTCACCGTGCAATCAACGGTGACATTAACCCCTTATTACCCCACTTGCCACCGCTACAGGGCAGTGGGAAGAGCCGGGTAAAGTGCCACAATTGGCACATCTTTTAATGCGCCAAATGTGGGGCTGCTGTAGCCTGGTATTATCAGGCTGTTGAGGGCCAAAATCCATGGGCCTTGACAGTCTTTTAATACCAGGCCGCAGCAGTCTGCATTTTACTTGGCTGGTTAACAAAAATAGGGGGACCCCTACGCCGTTTTTTTTTCGAGGGGATCCCCTATTTTTGTTAACCAGCCAAGCTAAGCAGACTGCTGTGGCCTGGTATTACCAGGCTTGCAAGGTCCATGGATATTGGATCCTTACCAGCCTGAAAAACCAGGCCTCAGCGGTCTGCTTCATCTGGCTGGTTAACAAAAATAGGGGGACCCCACGCCAATTTTTTTCGAGGGGATCCCCTATTTTTGTTAATCAGCCAAGATATGCAGACTGCTGTGGCCTGGTATTATCAGGCTGGCAAGGTCCATGGATCTTGGCTCCTTAACAGCCTGAAAATCCAGGCCTCAGCGGTCTGCTTCATCTGGCTGGTTAACAAAAATAGGGGGGACCACACGCCATTTTTTTTTCGAAGGGAACCCCTATTTTTGTTAATCAGTTCCCTCTGACGTCACTGATGGTGTCCCTGGCTGACCTGAAGTGAAAGTGGAAAGCAATCAATTAAGCTTTCCACTTCCTCTCCTGT
>JARQOD010004600.1:0-53715 GCA_033576555.1 Oophaga sylvatica
CAGATCTGGCCAAGGTTACAAAAGAATTTCTGCAGTACTCAAGGTTCCTAAGTGCACAGTGACCTCCAAAAATGTTAAATGGAAGAAGTTTGGGACCACCTGAAGTCTTCCTATACCTGGCCGTCCAGCCAAACTGAGCAATCATGGGAAAAGAGCTTTGGTTACCTCCAAAGCAGGTGGAATTGTACATTATGATGAGCTGTTAGGATCCACAGAGTCCATATACTGTTCTTGCACAGGGACCTCTGTTGACTGGTTCCCCAAGTGCATATATACACAAATATAATGAATAGAAACTTAATGGGAGGACTTCTTTAAGCTCTGGAATTTCACACGATTGTAAGTTCAAATTATCCGATTTTCATCTAGAAAAAATGGCCGATTTTCATCTCAATTTTCATCAGTATGCTGTTAGGATGGCATCCATTTATATATGTCAGTATTTATCAACAATTTGTAGATACGGTACATGAAAAAAACTGTCGTCTAAACAGTCCAACTAAATAACTTTGGTCCTAGAGCTCTCCATCAGTTTTTTTACAGACAGCACTCAGTCTGAAAATACGGTCGTGTGAACTAACCCTTATTAAGACCGGGTTCTTCTTTTTCATTAAAATCAGTGGGATTAATAGTGGGGTCATGAGGATCCATTAGAATATGGGTGTGAAATACAGGTGTGGCAGCTAAAAACTTTATGTCTGTCATTGGGAATTGCCTATTAATGACTATTTTATTTTAAATAACACAAAATGAAAACATTTTTTAAACACTAAACATTTCATCCTTGCTCAAATAGCAAAATCAATAATTAATTACGTTATAATAAATTTAATAACTTAACAGTAATATTTTTACATTGATAAGTTAGAATTACTTAGCACTACTAAGAGTAGACTTTTAGAAGTAAAAATATTGCACTTAGCTAAGTAACAGTCCGCTCCAATTTTCATGTCACTTTATTATTTCACAAGTCATTACACAGAACAGAAAAATTAAAGTAAATATGTCCTGCCCTAAAAAAAAGAGGGTCAAAGCTTGAGGGTGAGTTTCCACGATCAGTAAACGCTGCGTGTTTGGCGCTGTGCGCTGGTGCAGCGCCAAACACGCAGCGTCCAGATGTTACAGCATAGTGGAGGGGATTTCAAGAAATCCCGTCTCCACTATGCGTAACAACACGCAGGTGGCAGACCTGCGTAAACGGACATGCGGCGCGTCTTTTCAGACCGCAGCATGTCCTCGCGTGTTGCGGCGACGGTGCGTCGCCGCAACAGAATTTCACACAGGGCTATGTAGCCCTGCAATCTTTCCGGAGGTGTTCCGGAGGTGTCCTGAACACCTCCGGAAAGAGCGCGCGTCAGAAAGGGGGCGGGGCTTAGACGGAGCGGAATTTCCGCTCCGTCCAAAGCGCTGTGGTTCCGGACCGTGGAACCACAGCCTTAAAGTAGAAATGGTCTCGCTGATTGCCCATTAGGTTAGACTATTACACAGGGGAAGAGTATGCAATTATCTTTATTTTGTCATCCTAAAGCAGCTAATGAAGCCATTTATGACTAAGGATACAGCCCACCAAAGTACAAAATCAGATTGTGGGCAAAGGTCAGCTCCATCCTCCATAATAATTATGATTATTTTATTTTTATTTTTTCTCAATAAAATGCTGCACAAAAAGGATGACTTTTCCAAACACTTTAAGGACATATTAGGAAAAAGTATTTAACTTTAACAATGATTTTTGTTTTTATATTTCCCATGTGTATAGAACTGAGAATGTATTTAATTTTCATAATTCATTATGTAATTGTGATAAAGTTTTAACATTTTTTGCTACAATTAAATGTACAGCTAAACATAAAAAACATTGATGAAAAATACTTTATATTCTGAAAATAGCTAGTGAAAAGCTGAATACATTTGATTGACTCTGAGGAAATAAAATTATTCAAAAGGTATTTTAAGGGGGTGGCGAACAGAAGATGCATCTAGTCAACATCTTACAGCACCTGAAAATAAAAGCGGACCTCTGCTGGTTAGACAGGATAGGTAGAAACTGAAGGACGGAGAGTGTATTTCCTGGGGGGAAGAATTTGAAGGGGGCGCCAGGTCAGGTGACAGCTGTGGAGCAGTTGCTAAATATAAAAGGCCAGGATGGCGAAGCAGAGTTCATTTGGCGCCAAGATGTGAAAGGAGGATGACACACAAAAATTGGAATGAGCTTGTGGTACTTCTGCAGCAGAACTACCTGAGAATGTTCCGATCCCGGAGCAGACTAGCTGTCATGAGTCGCTTATCTAGGACTTGCAGGCTAGCATGACATATTGGTGACCCCCATTAGGGCTAGTGTAACATTGAAAGTCTCTAAAGTCGAATAAATGGTGATGGGCCTAGTACTAGAATGACGCCTGTAAAGCTGGAACATAAAGGCTAAGCATTACTCATCAACCGTCATTTAACTGCTAGATAATAAGAACATTAAGAACAGTGTATATAATATAATATTGCTAGATATCGTATTTAGTCACATCGCTGTGTTCTGATAGTGTCATATTTTGTATTGACTTTGCTACTGTTACCCATAATATTGTGCTTACTTGTGTATAGATATGGTATATATATATATATATATATATATATATATATACAGTACAGACCAAAAGTTTGGACACACCTTCTCATTCAAAGATTTTTCTGTATTTTCATGACTATGAAAATTGTAGAATCACACTGAAGGCATCAAAACTATGAATTAACACATGTGGAATTGAGTCGCACATGGTACCAGGGTTATGGGATACTCGGCACCGAGCCCATGGAAGTCTATGGGGGATGTCACTGGCAGCAGAGCTCGGTCCGTGGCCCTGGGCACTCATACAATGGGGGGAATATTTACAGGGGAAAATAGTAATAGTTTGTGACGCCACCTGTGGTTTCGAATCAATTTGACCAGCGCTGCAAGATGAATCTTCTGAGGGGATGTTATTAGGCAGCTAGATGTTAAGTCCCCCACAGGTGGGACTGTTCCCTCAAAGTCTATGGTGGTGCAGGGTAATAACGCAGTCACACACAAGTCAGTCTCTTTCCATACCTTTACTGATGTTGTTGGCAGGTATATCCCGGGAAGCTGGTCAGGGTGGAGAATGCACATTCAGGTAATCGCTGAGTGAGTTTAAGGCCTCCTTTCCCTTTAAAGTGTGAGTTTCCAACCTGCGTGAAGCGAAGTTCAACTCTATGTATAACAGGAGAAGCTATATTGACCATAAAATGTAAATTTATTCATAAATCATTTAAAAATTCCATACAAATGTTTAAAAAACGGAAGGAAACCAAATGCAAAAAAGGCAAAACACCGGAGGGAAAATAACATAGATAATCAAAAGAAGACATAGAAATAACAGTAAATAAGAAAAATATCAGAAAATAATATAAAAATATATGTCTAGTGAACATAAAAAATACACAAAAACATGATGTGAAAATTGGGGAGCTGAAGATCAGCTTCAAATATAAATATAGAGTGAGGCTCAGTACCCTCTTGCCCATAAAAATTAAATATGTTGCTAGGAAAATGCAAAAAATATGAGACAAAGAGAAAAAAAAACTGAACTAAATGCAGCTCAACATATATCCAGAAATAATAATATGCACTGTGACAAATAAACACAAAAGTGTGGAAAGATGCTAAATGGATGATGCGAGCATGGTTACCTCCGGTGTGCTGCGGCACCCCGACGCGCGTTATGCTTCTTCCAAGGGAGCGTGCGTATGTGTTACTCCTTACACGTGGGTTTTTTATAGGGTCCGGTAGTCATGGATGGCAGCGGTATGTCGGCGCTTCCGCCCACATGGTCCACCTGACGTCGGCAGGAACCTGCGTCATGCGACACGTCCCTCCTCCCCTGCCTGACGCGTCAAGGCTGTGGGGAGGCGGACGCATCGCTGCAGACGCGTCGTCATGGCGACGGCAGAAGGGGGAAGTGGGCGGGAGCGCTCACCGCGCAGAACAGTGTTCAAGAGCTGAGGGCGCTGCTATATAGAGTCTGAAGGGCTGCCAGAAAATATATAAAAAAGATAAAGTGTGTCACAAAAAAGCTTTGTCATAATGACAACAAAAAAAAAAAAGGGATCCAACCTCGCATCTGAACTTATTCTAATAGTGTTAATAATGCGTGAGGGGAAAAACCTGAAGAAAAATATCAAGTAGTTTAAAAGGTGGGAGTGAAACACCTAAAAAATAAGTGACCTAAGAAAAAGGTGGAAAAAAGGGGGAATTGGTAGAATAAAAATAACCCTAAGTGAATCAAGTGTCTCATCCTAAGAATTATGATAAACAGTACAGTGAACGTAATGAATAGTGAATAATAAAAAATGAAAAATAAAATATAAAAATAATGAAATCCAGACATAATGCTATCAGGCAGTCCAAACGTTCCTCAGAACAGCAGCAGCCGACTTCCAAAGGTAAGTATTATCGATGACAAGAAACAATCCCATGATCCGTGGCAAAATAGAACATCGGTACAGGAAAAGGAACCAAACAGCTTCAAGAGAAAGGGGAATGGAGGACCCATATGGTTAGACGAACTAGAAAGAACTAAAGAGACAAAGCATTAAAAACTCATAAAAACAGGAGAATAAAAGTACAGACAAAAAGAAAAAATTCTAAAGAAAAGGGGCAAAACTGAGTACTTCATTGAGTCCCAATGGTTGAACAGATTTGATCTTATGAATCCATCGGGATTCTAATTGTGCAAGAGTTTTTCTCCAATCCCCGCCACGTAAATCTACGTGTACTTTGTCAATGCCAATAACTCTAAGAGTGGAAGCATCACAATTATGGCAGGCTTTGAAATGTCTCGGTACGGGTTTTAAAGTGGTGCAATCATTAACATCTTTAGCTTTGGAAATATCTCGGCAGTGTTCTCTGACTCTAACCTTAAGGGGTCTAGATGTAAGCCCCACATAAATTTTGGGACAGGGGCATACCGCATAATATACCACACCAAAACTATCGCAGGTAATCCGTTGTGTAATTGTGAATTCTTGCTTACCATTACTTGACCAAAACGTGCTGGCTCTTAACATGTTAGGGCAAGCTACACAGTCTCCACAGGGGTAAAAACCCCATTTAGGCTTAACAGAGGAAAAAGTCTCATTTGTCTGAGGGCCAGAGTAACAGCTATGAACTAGCTGATCCCAAAGGTTTGGTGATCTCCTATAGGTAATTGAAGGATATTTAGAGATATGTTTTACCAAAGTGTGATCCCCTTGAAGAATGGGCCAGTATTTCTGAAGGATACTTCTCATTTCCATCCATTTGTGATTATAAGTCGAAATAAACCGCACCTTGGATTCATTAGTGGGCTTTGAAGCTGATTGAAGCAAATCAAATCTTTGTGTTTTTTTGGCTCTTTTAAACCCTTTGTTAATACTTCTCTTAGAATATCCGCGTTCTTGAAATCTATCTATCAGGAGGTCGGCTTGTTCAGAAAAATTTTTGTCATTGGAGCAAATCCTCTTGATTCTCAGGAATTGACTGGTAGGGATTCCATTGATTAAAGGCTTAGGGTGAGAGGATGTAGCATGTAAAAGAGAATTTACTGCAGTATTTTTTCGAAAAACGTTGGTATCCAACATACCATTGCTATTCTTAGTAATAAGGACATCCAAAAATTCAATCTCATGCTGGCTATATTTACATGTCAATTTTATATTTAATGGGTTATCGTTCAGGACGTCTACAAAATGAAGGAGGTCCTGTTCTGAGCCCTGCCAAATGAGGATGATGTCATCTATATAGCGAGCCCACAACAGGACCCCCTCAATGTATGCCACTGGATTGACAAAAAAGAGGTCCTGTTCCCATTTGCCCAAAAATAGATTTGCGTATGAACATGCAAATGGAGCCCCATGGCGGTGCCTTGTTGCTGTAAAAAAAACCCACCCTTGAAGGTGAAAAAGTTGTGCTCTAAAGCATATTCCAATAAAATTAGCAAAAAATTAACAAAATCAGGTTGATGGTTAGAGAGGCGTAGAAAGGTTTCTGTTGCTCTGATACCATCAATGTGGCCAATGGAGGTGTACAAAGATTCGACATCCATTGTCACAAGCCACATATCCTCTTCAATTGGGATGCCTTCGATTTTTTTCAAAACATCCCCGGTGTCTTTTAAGTAAGAAGGGAGATTACTTACTAGAGGTTTAAGATGGAAATCCAAAAACCTGCCAACAACCTCGCATAAATTTCCATTACCTGAGACGATGGGGCGCCCTGGTGGGATTTTGGAATCTTTATGGATTTTAGGCAGGAAATAAATGCACGGCATCCTCGGATATTTGGGAACTAGGTTATCTTTAAGATCTTTAGAAATAACACCTTCATCAAAAGCTTTATTCAAAATAGAATGTAATTGATCTTGAAACTTGGTGGTGGGATTATAAGTGAGTTTTTTATAACACCTGATATCCCTAAGCTGCCGAAATGCTTCCTTTTCATACATTTTGTGTGGCCAAATTACCACATTTCCGCCTTTGTCGGCAGGTTTTATCACTACCTCCTTAAGGTTTTTTAACTCCTTAAGTGCCTTTCTCTGCTCAAAAGTGAGATTGTCCTGCCTCATTCTATTGGGAATTTTTTCAAAATCCTGAGTTACCAATTCTACAAATGTTTCAATGTTGGAATATAGGTTCAAAGGGGGGAATTTCTTGGGGACAGGTGGTGCAAATTTACCTGTTGGAACTACTTCAGGTTCATCTTGTAACTCCTCTAAAATAGCAATAGTCTGAAGTTCCCTTTCATTCCAAGTTTCTTGCACGTCAGGCTTGTCATGTAGTTTTTTCAAAACTAACTTGCGTGCAAATAAGTGAAGATCTTTTATCGCTATAAAAGGATCGAAAAAAGAAGTAGGTGAAAACGAGAGTCCTAAACTTAAGACTTCAACTTGTGAAGGAGTTAACTGAATCTCAGAAAGGTTTATTACTTGTAGTTTAGTAGAAGATGACGCATTAAAGCGTCTATCTTGTCTTCTTGGTGTATCATCTCTTCTACCACCAAACCTATTCCTACGCAAATTATAAGCAGGTCTCGAAATACTTTCATCCTCTCTTGATGACAAAGATGAAAAGGAGGCAGATCTAGACATACTGCGTTCATTAGGGATTGATGATTGCCATCTATAGACGGTTCCATTTTTGAAGTCTTGAAGGTCTCTTTGGAATTTTTTTGATTTAGTTTCCTTGATGTCCTTTTCCCATATCAAAGATTGAGAAACAATCTCTTTATTAAACGTTTCCATCTCAAGTGCAGATAGGTTTTGCTGCAACTGCTGTCGTGTGCCCTCAATGTCCACTGGTAAGTCCCCGTTTTTTGGGGCATATGGTTTTCATCCCCAGTTTTGTACTTTCAATGGGGGGGGTCCTTCTGGGGTTCCTGAGGAGGAGCGTTTCTCGTCGTCACTTGCTTTTGTGTGGCGAGGTGTATTGAATAATTTGAGTACGATGGGGAACCGTTACAAACGTATGGCTGATAGGAGGAGAGTTTCTGGTCCAGATCTGAATGTGAACGATCTGGTATGGTTGTCTACCAGGAATATAAAACTTAAAGTGCCCTCCTGGAAACTGGGTCCCAGATTCATCGGGCCGTACAGGATCAGTTCCATAATTAATCCTGTGGCATTTCGTCTGGAACTCCCTTCTACGTTTAAAATTCATAATGTGTTCCACAAGTCATTACTTAAAAGGTATGTGGCACCAGTCATACCGTCACCTCTACCTCCTCCTCCAGTGTTGGTCAATGGTAACTTGGAATTTCAAGTATCAAAAATCATTGACTCTCGTCTGAACCGCCGGTCCCTTCAGTACTTGGTGCATTGGAAGGGATATGGTCCGGAGGAGAGGACGTGGGTCCCTGCGTCCGATGTTAACGCAGATCGTTTGGTTTAGACCTTCCACAGAACTCACCCGGGCAGGCCTGGCCCTGAGGGTCCGGAGGCCCCTCGTAGAAGGGGGGGTACTGTCATGGGTGCATTGCCACGAAGATCGTCGCGGTTGCACGTTTTGACTTCTCACAGCTGAGTTGCTGTTTCTTTGTGTTTGGCAGTTAGGGAGTTAA
This sequence comes from Oophaga sylvatica, assembly GCA_033576555.1. Classification (NCBI taxonomy): domain Eukaryota; kingdom Metazoa; phylum Chordata; class Amphibia; order Anura; family Dendrobatidae; genus Oophaga; species Oophaga sylvatica. Next base: position 8,105 of record JARQOD010004600.1, read on the forward strand.
TTCTGTCTGTGCTCGGTGCTGGGACTGGGTGCAGTTTCTCCCGGCTGCAATTGATTATTTGTTGATTGGTTTCCTTTAAATTCCTGGTTGTCTGCTTTGGGAGTTGCCAGTGAAATCCTTCATGCAGACTACAGATAGGAATGAATCTGTATAGACTTAAGTTGAGAGCTCCTTAGCTGTTTTAAGCTCAACTTGTCTAGAGTTTATTTCCCAGACCATTTATGTTCCTTCGGTGTTTGAGTGTGTATGCAAGTGAGTGCTATCCTGTCTGTCTTATATGTCTAATCTGTGTATTTAGCTGAGATCAGCCCATATCCCTTTGGTGGTAATCAGGGTCCTTCTTAGGACTGATTACAGGGTTCAGGGTCTGACAGGAGACAGGGTTAGGCTGGAGACTTGGACCTCTGAACCATTATCAGTACCTCCAAGGAAAGGGATTAGTTAGGACCCCAGTGTAGGGTCAGGTTAGACCCCGGTCCTCCTCTTTCCTGTTACAGCTCATCAAGTCCTCAAGATTAACCCTAAGTTCTGCAGAGATTGTGTCAGACAGCGTGACATTCAAGATTAACCCTAAGTTCTGCAGATATTGTGTCAGGTAAATCTATTTTATACTTACATTCTGATGTTGCTAAACTATATGTGGTATTGAGTGTGGTTCCTGTATAAATAGTTTACTGACATTGTATTCATATCATTAGACAGCGTGACATATTGGGCCCCGTATATGATGCTCCAGTGTATGATGGGCCCCCATGGATGATGCTTTAGTGTATGATGGGCCTATATAATGCTCCATATATAATGGGCCCCATATGATGCTCCAGTGTATAATGGGCCCCGTATATGATGCTCAAGTATATGATGGGCCCCATGGATGATGCTCCAGTGTATGATGGGCCTATTTAATGCTCCATATATAATGGGCCCCATATGATGCTTCAGTATATGATGGGCCCCATGGATGACGCTCCACTGTATGATGGGCCTATATAATGCTCCAGTGTAAAATGGGCCCCATATATGATGCTCCAGGGTATGATGGGCCCCATGGATCATGCTCCAGTGTATGATGGGCCTATATAATGCTCCATCAATAATGGGCCCCATATGATGCTCCAGTGTATAATGGGCCCTGTATATGATGCTCCAGTGTATGATGGGCCCCATAGCTGATGCTCCAGTGTATGATGGGCCTATATAATGCTCCATAAGCCCCATATGATGCTCCAGTGTATAATGGGCCCCGTATATGATGCTCCAGTGTATGATGGGCCCCAATGCCTTTTGCTCCAGTGTATGATGGGCCTATATAATGCTCCATATATAATGGGCCCCATATGATGCTCCAGTGTATAATGGGCCCCGTGTATGATGCTTCAGTCTATAATGGGCCCCGTAAATGATACTCCGGTATATGATGGGCCTCATGGATGATGCTCCAGTGTATTATGGGCATATATGATGCTCTAGTGTATAATGGGCTCCGTATATGATGCTCCAGTGTATAATGGGCCCCGTATATGATGCTCCAGTATATGATGGGCCCCATGGATGATGCTCCAGTGTATGATGGGACTATATGATGCTCCAGTGTATAATGGGCCCCGTATATGGTGCTCCAGTGTATGATGGGCCCCATTTAGAATGCTCCAGTGTATGATGTGCCCCATATACAGTTAGGTCCATAAATATTTGGACAGAGACAACATTTATCTAATTTTGGTTCTAGACATTACCACAATGAATTTTAAACAAAACAATTCAGATGCAGTTGAAGTCCAGACTTTCAGCTTTCATTTGAGGGTATCCACATTAAAATTGGATGAAGGGTTTAGGAGTTTCAGCTCCTTAACATGTGCCACCCTGTTTTAAAGGGACCAAAAGTAATTGGACAAATGACTCCAAGGCTATTTCATGGACAGGTGTGGGCAATCCCTTTGTTATGTCATTCTCAATTAAGCAGATGAAAGGGCCGGAGTTGATTTGAGGTGTGGTGTTTGCATTTGGAAGGTTTTGCTGTGAAGGAAACATGCGGTCACAGGAGCTCTCCATGCAGGTGAAACAAGCCATCCTTAAGCTGCAAGAACAGAAAAAAACCCATCCAAGAAATTGCTACAACATTAGAAGTGGCAAAATCTACAATTTGGTACATCCTGAGAAAGAAAGAAAGCACTGGTGAACTCATCAATCCAAAAAGACCTGGGAGCCCATGGAAGACAACAGTGGTGGATGATCGCCGCATACTTTCTTTGGTGAAGAAGAACCCGTTCACAACATCAACTGAAGTCCAGAACACTCTCAGTGAAGTAGGTGTATCTGTCTCTAAGTCAACAGTAAAGAGAAGACTCCATGAAAGTAAATACAAAGGGTTCACATCTGGATGCAAACCATTCATCAATTCCAAAAATAGACAGGCCAGAGTTAAATTTGCTGAAAAACACCTCCAGAAGCCAGCTCAGTTCTGGAAAAGTATTCTATGGACAGATGAGACAAAGATGAACCTGTACCAGAATGATGGGAAGCCAAAAGTTTGGAGAAGAAAGGGAACGGCACATGATCCAAGGCACACCACATCCACTGTAAAACATGGTGGAGGCAACATGATGGCATGGGCATGCATGGCTTTCAATGGCACTGGGTCACTTGTGTTTATTGATGACATAACAGCAGACAAGAGTAGCCGGATGAATTCTGAAGTGTGCCGGGATATACTTTCAGCCCAGATACAGCCAAATGCTGCAAACTTGATTGGACAGCGCTTCATAGTACAGATGGATAATGACCCCAAGCATACAGCCAAAGCTACACAGGAGTTCATGAGTGCAAAAAAGTGGAACATTCTTCAATGGCCAAGTCAATCACCAGATCTTAACCCAATTGAGCATGCATTTCACTTGCTCAAATCCAGACTTAAGAGGGAAAGACCCACAAACAAGCAAAACCTGAAGGCTGCGGCTGTAAAGGCCTGGCAAAGCATTAAGAAGGAGGAAACCCAGCGTTTGGTGATGTCCATGGGTTCCAGACTTAAGGCAGTGATTGCCTCCAAAGGATTCGCCACAAAATATTGAAAATAAAAATATTTTGTTTGGGTTATGTTTATTTGTCCAATTACTTTTGACCTCCTAAAATGTGGAGTGTTTGTAAAGAAATGTGTACAACTCCTACATTTTCTAACACATATTTTTGTTCAACCCTTCAAATTAAACGTTACAATCTGCACTTGAATTCTGTTGTAGAGGTTTCATTTCAAATCCAATGTGGTGGCATGCAGAGCCCAACTCGCGAAAATTGTGTCACTGTCCAAATATTTCTGGCCCTGACTGTATAATGCTCCAGTGTATAATGGGCCCTATCTATGATGCTCAAGTGTATGATGGGCCCCATATATAATTCTCCAGTGTATAATGCTCCCCATACATTGTTCCAAACATTAAAAAAATGAAATACCTCTCCTGGCTGGGCACTTCTCTACTCTGGACTCCTCAGCGTCGCCATCTTCCAGCTCTCTGCACTGTGACTGTTCAGGCAGAGGGCACACAGAAGTGACGTCATCGCGCTCTCCGACCTGAATGTCACTGTCAGGAAACGCGGAAGACTTCACAGCGGTGGAGCAGGGAGAGGTAAGTATTGCAAGTGCTGGGGCCCTGAGCAAGTAGGGGGGGCCCACTCGTGGGCGCCAGCACTGGCAAAGGGCCCCTCATAGTACGCCGGTGTCTCTAACGGCGAGTGGGACCTGTAACAGAGGGTTGTAACAGAGAGTCACCCCCCAGCCTGTGCACATGGACCATACTGTAATCAAGCTTATATTAGCATTCCTTGCCTGTATCTGGTGGGGACATGCTTGTCTTTGTTCCACTTTGCAGGGGGCAACACCAATACACAAACCTGTACAGAGACTGCAGACAGGGTTTCTGGAATGTTCTTAGTCCTTGGAGCTATGTTTAAGGGGGTGGGTGTTGGGATCAGCCCCCTTTGCTGGGCAGAGATACTACAGCTTGTGTCGTTGTCGTGATCGCTGGTGCAATCGCTTAGTGTGACAGTACCTTTAGAGTGTTAGGACAAAAAGCCACATGTTCAGTTAGTTGATGCTGTGTGCTTTGAAGGACAGGGATCTGCAGCTGTGGCTGGACCCTGGTATCATGTATGGAGATTGGAGATTATTTTGCCACATGGAATTGTGATGTCTCACCATCCTACTGGATTTGAGGACTGAATCTAAAGACTGTTGTTGGGTGTTGATGGGCCAGGGGCTAGGATCTTATGCTGAGGTGAGATCCTAGTGCCCGTGTGTGGTCCAGTGGAATGGTGTTATGTCCATCATCTGTTGGATCCATTGAACTCATCCCAGGATAATTTTTTCCTTTCCCTGGTGTCGGACTACCGGATGGCGCCCCCGGAACTGTTTCCCTCTTGGTGTGGACTCATTGTGTACTCTTAAGCTATTGATATTTTATGTTATGTGCTCCCTGTCTCAATAAATCCCGTTGGATTGATCTTCGGCCTGGTGTCCCTTCCTGCTCTGTCGCACACACCGTCATAGGCCCCCCCACCTGAACAGGGCCCCGGCACTTGCCCAGGTGCGTCAGGTGCTGAAGCCAGCCCTGGGGGGGGTACAGCCCAGTTAAAGGAGGTGGAAAAACTGGCATATGTTGAGGTGTAGGCTGGACGTTCAGCAGCTGCAAATGGAGGAATTGGAGAAGTCGGAGGAAGAGGAGGACAAAGCGAGCCATTTTGCTGGCAACCTATGTGTCATCAGGGGAAGGTGGTGCAAAATCCTTTGAAACCCAGGCATGGTTCATTTTAATGAAGATGAGATCACCAACATTTTGGGTCGACAGCCGGGTCCTTCTTTCTGTCAGGATTGATCAAGCAGCACTGTAGATACTTTCTGATAGCATACTACTAGCAGGGCAAGCGAGCTCCTGTAAGGCATATTGTGCCAATTCAGGCCAGGTGTCCAGTTTACAGGCCCAGTAGTCAAAGGGGAATGACCTGTGAGGGAGAACATCGATAGGGGAGGAGAGGTAATTTTGAACCATAGTTGACAACTGCTGTCTCCTGTCTGTTGCAATCGATTCAGTATTAACAGTCATGTGAGCGGTACTCGAGAAATCAGTGCACAACATGGTCATGAAACCCCTGTCTCCAACGCCACTTCGGCTGTGTGCACCACGAACACCTCTTCCATGTTGCCCAGTACAGCTTGTGGTAGAACCTGCACCGCTGCTGTGTGCTGGGAATGCCTCTAGCAAACCAGAGTTGCTTGTTTGTTTGCCAATATTAGCTCTAGGTTCTCCTGTGGCATGATGTTCTGTAATTTGCCTTTATAGCGTGAATCGAGGATTCTGGCCAACCAGTAGTCATCATCTTCATAATTTTGGCAATGCGGGGGTCCCTTTTTAGGATCCGCAAGACATAATCACACATGTGAGCCAATGTTCCAGGTGTCAATGATGCAATGCCAGTGGTGGGAGGAGTAGCACTTTCTGGCAAATCCACATCCCTCCAGTCACGCACAAACCTTGTACCTGACCTAGGCAAGCCAACATTTTCTCTTGCCCCCTGAGAAGCATCCTCCTCCCCAAATAATCATCCCCCTCATCCTCCTCCTCTTCCTCTTCTTCCTCCACCTCGTCCAGGACAGTTCCCTGAGCAGACAATGGCTGACTGTCATCAAGGCTTCCCTCCTCCTCCTCCTCTTCCTCCTCCTTTGGTTTTTTAACACGTTTTTGGACTGCTACGGGCCTGCCAGATAACCGCAGCTGCAATGTCGATGCCTGCTGCGGATCCTCCTCCTCTTCTGAGCTATTGCCAGCGGCACCCTCTTCCCCCAATGAATGCCAATCCGGGTCAACAACTGGGTCATCCATCACCTCCTCTTCAATTTCATCTGCACCTTCCTCTGTGTCACCATGTAAGGTGGTATAGTATGCGGGAAGGGGCACTTGAGTTTCATCAGTGTCAGATTCTGGCTCAGTAGACTGCGAGGGCAATGTAGTGCTCTGGGTGAATGTACCAGCAGAATCATATAGCAGTGGCTGTGCATCAGTGCACTCCATGTCAGATTCATCTTGGACTGGGGAATTCAGGATTTGACTTGATAACCCAGGCATGGTATGTGAAAAGAGCTCCATGCAGTAATCTGAAGTGTGGCCTGCCGCATCCTTCACTTGTGGTGGGGGTGAAGGACACAAGGAAAGGTGTTGTTCCTGACCAGGAGCCTGCACTGATGACTCAGTGCTTGCATTAATGAAACTACAGAAGAGAAGGTAATAGAGCTGGAGGCTGTTTCGGTAATGTAAGCCAAAAACTGTTCCTGATGCTCCGGCTTTAAAAGCGGTTTACCTACTCCCAGAAAAGGGAGCCTTCCAGGCCTTCTGAAGCCAGATGATGACGCAGGCTCAACACCTCCTGCCTTAGGTGCTATCGTGCTTTTGGCACTACCAGCAGATGCACCACCACCACCATCAGTACCAGCTGGCCCCCTCCGCCCACATCCGCGGCCTCTTCCACCATACTTCCTCATGGTTGGAAAATGTACCAAAAATACCAGCAGATATATGGTACTGTATCAGAAGCGTACACCTGTATACAGTGAAGGTGAAAATTTAAATCTCTGTATATATTTCCGGAGTAACACACAGATGCTCACAGGCTCAGTATGGATTAGACCACAATATAAAAAGCAGAAAAAGGGTACTGTATCACAAGATGCCAGGTGTATATAGTATAGGGGGAAATTTCAATCTCCGTATATATTTCCAGAGTCACACACAGATGCTCACAGGCTCAGTATGGATTAGACCAGAATATAAAAAGCAGAAAAAGGGTACTGTATCTGAAGATACCAGGTGTATATAGTGTAGGGGAAAATTGTAAATCTCTGTATATATTTCGGAAGTCACAGACAGACGCTCTGAGGCTCAGTATGGATTAGACCAGAATATAAAAAGCAGAAAAAGGGTACTGTATAACGAGATATCAGGTGTATATAGTATAGGAGAAAATTTCAATCTCCGTATATATTTCCGGAGTCACACACAGTTGCTCACAGGCTCAGTATGGATTAGACCAGAATATAAAAAGCAGAAAAAGGGTACTGTATCAGAAGATTCCAGGTGTATATAGTACAGGGGAAAATTTCAATCTCCGTATATATTTCCGGAGTCACACAGATAATCAGCATGTATTTGTCCATGATACCAGCCGGTACACGGTAGTGTGTGAGGAACGTACAGCTCTATACGGTGTAGGAAAAAATGAACGCTCAGTAACTGTGCAGAAAAAAAGAATAAAAGTATTAGTGCTGTGTAAAAAGCAGTCTGCACAGCAGTGTACACACATCAATACAGCTAGCAGGCAGCCTAATAACCAGCGCTGCTGCACACAAGAAAATCCTCCCCTGTCACTGCACACTAACTGTGCAGCACAATTGCTATCAGCACAAGCACCTAAGAACTTCTCTTTCCAGCCCTAACTCTCTCCCTACTGATAAACAGCGTCAGCAACCTCTCCCTACTGTTAAGATCGGCAGAAGTAAAATGGCGGTCGGCGGTAAGGCTTTTATAGACACTATGACGCCCCCCAAAGCAAGCCAATCACTGCAATGCCCTTCTCTAAGATGGTGGTGGATGCTGCCCATGTCATCTCGTTGCCCACAGTGTATGTCCTTGCTCATTGGCTGAAAAAAGGCGCCTGGAAGCATTATGGGAAAACCGACTTTGGCGCTCTGGTCGACGACCGCATGGCCGACCACGCTATGGTCGGGTTTCGCTCGGCGAAACTCGACTTTAGTGAAAGTCGGCAACTTATGAATCTGACCAACCTGCTGTCTATTTCCTTGTGATCATCCTTGAGATGGTTCTACTCCTTCTTTGGAGTCCAGCTGTGTTTAATTAAACTGATAGGACTTGATTTGTAAAGGCACACACCTGTCTTTATAAGACCTCACAGCTCACAGTGCATGTCAGACTAAATGAAAATCATGGGGTCAAATGAACTGGCCAAGGAGCTCAGAGACAGAATTGTGGCAAGGCACAGATCTGGCCAAGGTTACAAAAGAATTTCTGCAGTACTCAAGGTTCCTAAGTGCACAGTGACCTCCAAAAATGTTAAATGGAAGAAGTTTGGGACCACCTGAAGTCTTCCTATACCTGGCCGTCCAGCCAAACTGAGCAATCATGGGAAAAGAGCTTTGGTTACCTCCAAAGCAGGTGGAATTGTACATTATGATGAGCTGTTAGGATCCACAGAGTCCATATACTGTTCTTGCACAGGGACCTCTGTTGACTGGTTCCCCAAGTGCATATATACACAAATATAATGAATAGAAACTTAATGGGAGGACTTCTTTAAGCTCTGGAATTTCACACGATTGTAAGTTCAAATTATCCGATTTTCATCTAGAAAAAATGGCCGATTTTCATCTCAATTTTCATCAGTATGCTGTTAGGATGGCATCCATTTATATATGTCAGTATTTATCAACAATTTGTAGATACGGTACATGAAAAAAACTGTCGTCTAAACAGTCCAACTAAATAACTTTGGTCCTAGAGCTCTCCATCAGTTTTTTTACAGACAGCACTCAGTCTGAAAATACGGTCGTGTGAACTAACCCTTATTAAGACCGGGTTCTTCTTTTTCATTAAAATCAGTGGGATTAATAGTGGGGTCATGAGGATCCATTAGAATATGGGTGTGAAATACAGGTGTGGCAGCTAAAAACTTTATGTCTGTCATTGGGAATTGCCTATTAATGACTATTTTATTTTAAATAACACAAAATGAAAACATTTTTTAAACACTAAACATTTCATCCTTGCTCAAATAGCAAAATCAATAATTAATTACGTTATAATAAATTTAATAACTTAACAGTAATATTTTTACATTGATAAGTTAGAATTACTTAGCACTACTAAGAGTAGACTTTTAGAAGTAAAAATATTGCACTTAGCTAAGTAACAGTCCGCTCCAATTTTCATGTCACTTTATTATTTCACAAGTCATTACACAGAACAGAAAAATTAAAGTAAATATGTCCTGCCCTAAAAAAAAGAGGGTCAAAGCTTGAGGGTGAGTTTCCACGATCAGTAAACGCTGCGTGTTTGGCGCTGTGCGCTGGTGCAGCGCCAAACACGCAGCGTCCAGATGTTACAGCATAGTGGAGGGGATTTCAAGAAATCCCGTCTCCACTATGCGTAACAACACGCAGGTGGCAGACCTGCGTAAACGGACATGCGGCGCGTCTTTTCAGACCGCAGCATGTCCTCGCGTGTTGCGGCGACGGTGCGTCGCCGCAACAGAATTTCACACAGGGCTATGTAGCCCTGCAATCTTTCCGGAGGTGTTCCGGAGGTGTCCTGAACACCTCCGGAAAGAGCGCGCGTCAGAAAGGGGGCGGGGCTTAGACGGAGCGGAATTTCCGCTCCGTCCAAAGCGCTGTGGTTCCGGACCGTGGAACCACAGCCTTAAAGTAGAAATGGTCTCGCTGATTGCCCATTAGGTTAGACTATTACACAGGGGAAGAGTATGCAATTATCTTTATTTTGTCATCCTAAAGCAGCTAATGAAGCCATTTATGACTAAGGATACAGCCCACCAAAGTACAAAATCAGATTGTGGGCAAAGGTCAGCTCCATCCTCCATAATAATTATGATTATTTTATTTTTATTTTTTCTCAATAAAATGCTGCACAAAAAGGATGACTTTTCCAAACACTTTAAGGACATATTAGGAAAAAGTATTTAACTTTAACAATGATTTTTGTTTTTATATTTCCCATGTGTATAGAACTGAGAATGTATTTAATTTTCATAATTCATTATGTAATTGTGATAAAGTTTTAACATTTTTTGCTACAATTAAATGTACAGCTAAACATAAAAAACATTGATGAAAAATACTTTATATTCTGAAAATAGCTAGTGAAAAGCTGAATACATTTGATTGACTCTGAGGAAATAAAATTATTCAAAAGGTATTTTAAGGGGGTGGCGAACAGAAGATGCATCTAGTCAACATCTTACAGCACCTGAAAATAAAAGCGGACCTCTGCTGGTTAGACAGGATAGGTAGAAACTGAAGGACGGAGAGTGTATTTCCTGGGGGGAAGAATTTGAAGGGGGCGCCAGGTCAGGTGACAGCTGTGGAGCAGTTGCTAAATATAAAAGGCCAGGATGGCGAAGCAGAGTTCATTTGGCGCCAAGATGTGAAAGGAGGATGACACACAAAAATTGGAATGAGCTTGTGGTACTTCTGCAGCAGAACTACCTGAGAATGTTCCGATCCCGGAGCAGACTAGCTGTCATGAGTCGCTTATCTAGGACTTGCAGGCTAGCATGACATATTGGTGACCCCATTAGGGCTAGTGTAACATTGAAAGTCTCTAAAGTCGAATAAATGGTGATGGGCCTAGTAGCTAGAATGACGCCTGTAAAGCTGGAACATAAAGGCTAAGCATTACTCATCAACCGTCATTTAACTGCTAGATAATAAGAACATTAAGAACAGTGTATATAATATAATATTGCTAGATATCGTATTTAGTCACATCGCTGTGTTCTGATAGTGTCATATTTTGTATTGACTTTGCTACTGTTACCCATAATATTGTGCTTACTTGTGTATAGATATGGTATATTATATATATATATATATATATATATTACAGTACAGACCAAAAGTTTGGACACACCTTCTCATTCAAAGATTTTTCTGTATTTTCATGACTATGAAAATTGTAGAATCACACTGAAGGCATCAAAACTATGAATTAACACATGTGGAATTGAGTCGCACATGGTACCAGGGTTATGGGATACTCGGCACCGAGCCCATGGAAGTCTATGGGGGATGTCACTGGCAGCAGAGCTCGGTCCGTGGCCCTGGGCACTCATACAATGGGGGGAATATTTACAGGGGAAAATAGTAATAGTTCGTGACGCCACCTGTGGTTTCGAATCAATTTGACCAGCGCTGCAAGATGAATCTTCTGAGGGGATGTTATTAGGCAGCTAGATGTTAAGTCCCCCACAGGTGGGACTGTTCCCTCAAAGTCTATGGTGGTGCAGGGTAATAACGCAGTCACACACAAGTCAGTCTCTTTCCATACCTTTACTGATGTTGTTGGCAGGTATATCCCGGGAAGCTGGTCAGGGTGGAGAATGCACATTCAGGTAATCGCTGAGTGAGTTTAAGGCCTCCTTTCCCTTTAAAGTGTGAGTTTCCAACCTGCGTGAAGCGAAGTTCAACTCTATGTATAACAGGAGAAGCTATATTGACCATAAAATGTAAATTTATTCATAAATCATTTAAAAATTCCATACAAATGTTTAAAAAACGGAAGGAAACCAAATGCAAAAAAGGCAAAACACCGGAGGGAAAATAACATAGATAATCAAAAGAAGACATAGAAATAACAGTAAATAAGAAAAATATCAGAAAATAATATAAAAATATATGTCTAGTGAACATAAAAAATACACAAAAACATGATGTGAAAATTGGGGAGCTGAAGATCAGCTTCAAATATAAATATAGAGTGAGGCTCAGTACCCTCTTGCCCATAAAAATTAAATATGTTGCTAGGAAAATGCAAAAAATATGAGACAAAGAGAAAAAAAAACTGAACTAAATGCAGCTCAACATATATCCAGAAATAATAATATGCACTGTGACAAATAAACACAAAAGTGTGGAAAGATGCTAAATGGATGATGCGAGCATGGTTACCTCCGGTGTGCTGCGGCACCCCGACGCGCGTTATGCTTCTTCCAAGGGAGCGTGCGTATGTGTTACTCCTTACATGTGGGTTTTTTATAGGGTCCGGGAGTCATGGATGGCAGCGGTATGTCGGCGCTTCCGCCCACATGGTCCACCTGACGTCGGCAGGAACCTGCGTCATGCGACACGTCCCTCCTCCCCTGCCTGACGCGTCAAGGCTGTGGGGAGGCGGACGCATCGCTGCAGACGCGTCGTCATGGCGACGGCAGAAGGGGGAAGTGGGCGGGAGCGCTCACCGCGCAGAACAGTGTTCAAGAGCTGAGGGCGCTGCTATATAGAGTCTGAAGGGCTGCCAGAAAATATAAAAAAGATAAAGTGTGTCACAAAAAAGCTTTGTCATAATGACAACAAAAAAAAAAAAGGGATCCAACCTCGCATCTGAACTTATTCTAATAGTGTTAATAATGCGTGAGGGGGAAAAACCTGAAGAAAAATATCAAGTAGTTTAAAAGGTGGGAGTGAAACACCTAAAAAATAAGTGACCTAAGAAAAAGGTGGAAAAAAGGGGAATTGGTAGAATAAAAATAACCCTAAGTGAATCAAGTGTCTCATCCTAAGAATTATGATAAACAGTACAGTGAACGTAATGAATAGTGAATAATAAAAAATGAAAAATAAAATATAAAAATAATGAAATCCAGACATAATGCTATCAGGCAGTCCAAACGTTCCTCAGAACAGCAGCAGCCGACTTCCAAAGGTAAGTATTATCGATGACAAGAAACAATCCCATGATCCGTGGCAAAATAGAACATCGGTACAGGAAAAGGAACCAAACAGCTTCAAGAGAAAGGGGAATGGAGGACCCATATGGTTAGACGAACTAGAAAGAACTAAAGAGACAAAGCATTAAAAACTCATAAAAACAGGAGAATAAAAGTACAGACAAAAAAGAACAATTCTAAAGAAAAGGGGCAAAACTGAGTACTTCATTGAGTCCCAATGGTTGAACAGATTTGATCTTATGAATCCATCGGGATTCTAATTGTGCAAGAGTTTTTCTCCAATCCCCGCCACGTAAATCTACGTGTACTTTGTCAATGCCAATAACTCTAAGAGTGGAAGCATCACAATTATGGCAGGCTTTGAAATGTCTCGGTACGGGTTTTAAAGTGGTGCAATCATTAACATCTTTAGCTTTGGAAATATCTCGGCAGTGTTCTCTGACTCTAACCTTAAGGGGTCTAGATGTAAGCCCCACATAAATTTTGGGACAGGGGCATACCGCATAATATACCACACCAAAACTATCGCAGGTAATCCGTTGTGTAATTGTGAATTCTTGCTTACCATTACTTGACCAAAACGTGCTGGCTCTTAACATGTTAGGGCAAGCTACACAGTCTCCACAGGGGTAAAAACCCCATTTAGGCTTAACAGAGGAAAAAGTCTCATTTGTCTGAGGGCCAGAGTAACAGCTATGAACTAGCTGATCCCAAAAGGTTTGGTGATCTCCTATAGGTAATTGAAGGATATTTAGAGATATGTTTTACCAAAGTGCGATCCCCTTGAAGAATGGGCCAGTATTTCTGAAGGATACTTCTCATTTCCATCCATTTGTGATTATAAGTCGAAATATACCGCACCTTGGATTCATTAGTGGGCTTTGAAGCTGATTGAAGCAAATCAAATCTTTGTGTTTTTTTGGCTCTTTTAAACCCTTTGTTAATACTTCTCTTAGAATATCCGCGTTCTTGAAATCTATCTATCAGGAGGTCGGCTTGTTCAGAAAAATTTTTGTCATTGGAGCAAATCCTCTTGATTCTCAGGAATTGACTGGTAGGGATTCCATTGATTAAAGGCTTAGGGTGAGAGGATGTAGCATGTAAAAGAGAATTTACTGCAGTATTTTTTCGAAAAACGTTGGTATCCAACATACCATTGCTATTCTTAGTAATAAGGACATCCAAAAATTCAATCTCATGCTGGCTATATTTACATGTCAATTTTATATTTAATGGGTTATCGTTCAGGACGTCTACAAAATGAAGAAGGTCCTGTTCTGAGCCCTGCCAAATGAGGATGATGTCATCTATATAGCGAGCCCACAACAGGACCCCCTCAATGTATGCCACTGGATTGACAAAAAAGAGGTCCTGTTCCCATTTGCCCAAAAATAGATTTGCGTATGAACATGCAAATGGAGCCCCCATGGCGGTGCCTTGTTGCTGTAAAAAAAACCACCCTTGAAGGTGAAAAAGTTGTGCTCTAAAGCAAATTCCAATAAAATTAGCAAAAAATTAACAAAATCAGGTCGATGGTTAGAGAGGCGTAGAAAGGTTTCTGTTGCTCTGATACCATCAATGTGGCCAATGGAGGTGTACAAAGATTCGACATCCATTGTCACAAGCCACATATCCTCTTCAATTGGGATGCCTTCGATTTTTTTCAAAACATCCCCGGTGTCTTTTAAGTAAGAGGGGAGATTACTTACTAGAGGTTTAAGATGGAAATCCAAAAACCTGCCAACAACCTCGCATAAATTTCCATTACCTGAGACGATGGGGCGCCCTGGTGGGATTTTGGAATCTTTATGGATTTTAGGCAGGAAATAAATGCACGGCATCCTCGGATATTTGGGAACTAGGTTATCTTTAAGATCTTTAGAAATAACACCTTCATCAAAAGCTTTATTCAAAATAGAATGTAATTGATCTTGAAACTTGGTGGTGGGATTATAAGTGAGTTTTTTATAACACCTGATATCCCTAAGCTGCCGAAATGCTTCCTTTTCATACATTTTGTGTGGCCAAATTACCACATTTCTGCCTTTGTCGGCAGGTTTTATCACTACCTCCTTAAGGTTTTTTAACTCCTTAAGTGCCTTTCTCTGCTCAAAAGTGAGATTGTCCTGCCTCATTCTATTGGGAATTTTTTCAAAATCCTGAGTTACCAATTCTACAAATGTTTCAATGTTGGAATATAGGTTCAAAGGGGGGAATTTCTTGGGGACAGGTGGTGCAAATTTACCTGTTGGAACTACTTCAGGTTCATCTTGTAACTCCTCTAAAATAGCAATAGTCTGAAGTTCCCTTTCATTCCAAGTTTCTTGCACGTCAGGCTTGTCATGTAGTTTTTTCAAAACTAACTTGCGTGCAAATAAGTGAAGATCTTTTATCGCTATAAAAGGATCGAAAAAAGAAGTAGGTGAAAACGAGAGTCCTAAACTTAAGACTTCAACTTGTGAAGGAGTTAACTGAATCTCAGAAAGGTTTATTACTTGTAGTTTAGTAGAAGATGACGCATTAAAGCGTCTATCTTGTCTTCTTGGTGTATCATCTCTTCTACCACCAAACCTATTCCTACGCAAATTATAAGCAGGTCTCGAAATACTTTCATCCTCTCTTGATGACAAAGATGAAAAGGAGGCAGATCTAGACATACTGCGTTCATTAGGGATTGATGATTGCCATCTATAGACGGTTCCATTTTTGAAGTCTTGAAGGTCTCTTTGGAATTTTTTTGATTTAGTTTCCTTGATGTCCTTTTCCCATATCAAAGATTGAGAAACAATCTCTTTATTAAACGTTTCCATCTCAAGTGCAGATAGGTTTTGCTGCAACTGCTGTCGTGTGCCCTCAATGTCTTGATCAATTTTATCTAGGCTTTTCTTGTTATTGCCTATTAAAAGCTCCATAAGTGATTTAGAGCATGCCGTGCAAGCTTCCTCCCATCTTGTTTTAAAGGTATTATCTTCAATGGGAATGAGGGCATGATGCGGATACGGAGTCCCCTAGGAATTAACCCTTTAGCTAAGTAGTTTTCTAAGGATGCTTTAGTCCACCAAATGCGTGCTCTCCTCTTCAAAGACGATTTCATGGAGTTTTTTAAACTAGTTTTTTGCCCATTCTCTGTAGTATCAGTTTGCACGGTACCTCCGTTAAATACAGTGTCCAAATAAGAAAGCCAATCTTGATCTTTGGCTTTAGTATCCATTTCTGACAAAAGAAAACTGTAAACTAAGTACAGCAAAGTAATATAAATATTCAAAATAAGGAAACTTGTCTATGTTAGCTACTCTAAAACAGAATACATCAAAAATAGAAAAAGGAGAAGCTATATTGACCATAAAATGTAAATTTATTCATAAATCATTTAAAAATTCCATACAAATGTTTAAAAAACGGAAGGAAACCAAATGCAAAAAAGGCAAAACACCGGAGGGAAAATAACATAGATAATCAAAAGATGACGTATAAATAACAGTAAATAAGAAAAATATCAGAAAATAATATAAAAATATATGTCTAGTGAACATAAAAAATACACAAAAACATGATGTGAAAATTGGGGAGCTGAAGATCAGCTTCAAATATAAATATAGAGTGAGGCTCAGTACCCTCTTGCCCATAAAAATTAAATATGTTGCTAGGAAAATGCAAAAAATATGAGACAAAGAGAAAAAAACTGAACTAAATGCAGCTCAACATATATCCAGAAATAATAATATGCACCGTGACAAATAAACACAAAAGTGTGGAAAGATGCTAAATGGATGATGCGAGCATGGTTACCTCCGGTGTGCTGCGGCACCCCGACGCGCGTTTCGCGTTATGCTTCTTCCAAGGGAGCGTGCGTATGTGTTACTCCTTACACGTGGGTTTTTTATAGGGTCCGGGAGTCATGGATGGCAGCGGTATGTCGGCGCTTCCGCCCACATGGTCCACCTGACGTCGGCAGGAACCTGCGTCATGCGACACATCCCTCCTCCCCTGCCTGACGCGTCAAGGCTGTGGGGAGGCGGACGCATCGCTGCAGACGCGTCGTCATGGCGACGGCAGAAGGGGGAAGTGGGCGGGAGCGCTCACCGCGCAGAACAGTGTTCAAGAGCTGAGGGCGCTGCTATATAGAGTCTGAAGGGCTGCCAGAAAATATATAAAAAAGATAAAGTGTGTCACAAAAAAGCTTTGTCATAATGACAACAAAAAAAAAAAAGGGATCCAACCTCGCATCTGAACTTATTCTAATAGTGTTAATAATGCGTGAGGGGGAAAAACCTGAAGAAAAATATCAAGTAGTTTAAAAGGTGGGAGTGAAACACCTAAAAAATAAGTGACCTAAGAAAAAGGTGGAAAAAAGGGGGAATTGGTAGAATAAAAATAACCCTAAGTGAATCAAGTGTCTCATCCTAAGAATTATGATAAACAGTACAGTGAACGTAATGAATAGTGAATAATAAAAAATGAAAAATAAAAAATAATAATAAAAAATAAAAATAATAAAATAAAAAATAAAAATTAAAAATAATGAAATCCAGACATAATGCTATCAGGCAGTCCAAACGTTCCTCAGAACAGCAGCAGCCGACTTCCAAAGGTAAGTATTATCGATGACAAGAAACAATCCCATGATCCGTGGCAAAATAGAACATCGGTACAGGAAAAGGAACCAAACAGCTTCAAGAGAAAGGGGATGACCTGAGTTATAGCTGTGTGACATGGCAGGCTTGCACGTCATGCACTATTTCTAACCACTAATGATACATTGTATCACTTCAATCTTGAGCACATGTTAATACCAACCTGGCCGCATACCTAAGAATCATATATTTAATATATTTTTGTGAGCACTAATCGCTTCGTTTGAAGTATGTTGAAACATTGAATCAATACATCAAGAGTATATATATCCACATTGTTTCATCTATGAGCATCTTTGAACTCCAGGGGTATACCCGCTATTGGGTTATAATGTGCGACTATGCATAAATGAGATTCTGGAGATATCCAGCATCTGGTTAAGAATCATTTGTATCATGACCCAATTTATGGCATATTTTCATTGCAATACTTGGAATATCTTTACTTAGACTTCTACTGATCATAGAACACCAAGTAGGGCTGATATTTTACCTATCTGTGACCTTTAATAATCTATACTGAGGTCAGATAGTGATATCTTACATTGAGATCAGTCTGTATTTGTATCTCTTTATCTATTTGCTCTCTAAGCCAGTATTAAACTGGGCATTATATTACTAACCCTAAGAACTTGGGTGATACATGATAGTTCAAAACCTGCAGCCACCACAATACATATATACACGACCTGTGTTCTGTTTTTACACTGTTGGGGCATAGGGATGTACTAGTACAGCAGGTCTCTGTCTAGTTATAGGGGTCCCTTTAGTCATCGGGTAGTGGGACTCACTATAGCCGCAGGGTCTATCAGGGCCACTAGGGTGAGCCATCGGTGAGCGGGGGCGCCACAACGCTCCCCCCTAGGGTGCCAACCTCCGCGGCAAGGCAGGTGTCAGCCTAGCAGGATACTAGGGACATCCAGATGGGCCCAATATTTTAATTCTGAACATTTTTTGTGAACTTTGTCAATTTTTTGGTGCTACTTATTATAGTAAATGATTAATAAAGTATAATTTTTTGGGTTTTCTTTATGATTTTGGCTTCACTAGCCCTTTTTTTTTATCTTGACTTTGATTTTGCTTTTGAATTCTGGATTGTTATGGCGAGTTTCCTAGTGGGGCCCATTAACCCAGATGTTTGGCTTGAAGATGCAAATCAGGCATTTAGTGTAGGAGGTACAAGCTGCACGTCCACAGGTCCTCTAACCCTCAAAAACTTGTTTGGCGATCTTTATGGTGCATATAAAGAACATCTTAAGTCCTGGTGGGAAATCAGGACTATAGAAAACTACTTGAAAAACAGGATAGTCCCCCGAGGACTTAGAATTAATATTAATCCTTCACCGAGGATAGCATCACAAGAGTTAATGAGCCTATGGCTCAAAGAATCAATAGATTCATCAATCAGGTTTATGCAGATTATTTTGACAGAGGAGAAGAAGGTGTTTGAAAAATCCACTATACAACTGAATAAGCTTATTGAGGGTATTCTTAAATTCAAAACTGATCCAGACTTCAACAGAAGGGAAGGTCTACTTCAAACTTCAGTTGAAAGATATCAAGCCCTATTAAAAGAACGAAAACAGTTACAATTTCAACGTGATCTCAAAGACTTCAGTGACAACCAAATATTCAATTTTCAGAGGGATAGACATCAAGAGGCGTCCTCCTCAGATATAGATACCTCCGATACGGAAAGATCAGACACTAATTTGGGAGGTATACACTTCGGTAGTACCTTCCATAGACCGAAATGGCAAAATACAAGAGGGAGATCAACAAGAGGAGGCAAAAGGGGAAGAGGTATGCAAAGAGGGGTTTTCAGATGGGGCCCACCACCCAACCTTCCTCCGCACCCTCTCCCTTGCCTTCTTCTTCTTCCTCCTCTTCTTCTTTTTTGGAACAAGGTGCGAGGATGGGTTACCATCTAAGGACCAGGTACAACTAATTAAGGGTCAAATAATTAACCTATCCTCGCACCCACTCAGTAGAGAGGAGATAATTCTACTGTCAAGAGGTCTCAATTTTGTTCCAAACAACAAATTTAACTGTTTTGAATGGGTTAAGGATATGAACTTATTCTGTAGAAAACTGAAGTGGAAAAAGTTTTTCAAACAACACAGTAGGGAAGAGTGTCTGAGACAAGGAATAGAGGAAGAAGATCTAGAAACGTATCAAACACTGGCAGATCTTCTTGATGAGAATGAGCGTGCTGGGAACATTGATAGAGGGCCATTCACCACACTCAAAAAGAGGAGTACACGCATGCCACCCCCTGGAGACACGGGCAATATTGATATGTTCTTGTCACTGGTAGAAAGGGACTTCAAGAAAGTAAGGAATTTGGACTTTTTGACACTAGATAACTTATCAGTGAAAGAGAGACAAGCCTTAGAGACACTAAAGAAAAATGATCAATTGGTTATTAAACCATCTGATAAAGGGGGTAACCTGGTCATTATGGACCATGGACAGTACAGGACTATGTGCACTGACATTTTGTTGGACACCAATACGTACGGGATGATGTCAGGGAGTCCAACTAATAGGTTTAGGGATCAACTTAAGGGACTCCTTGACAAAGCACTACTAGATACGCTTATCTCCAAAACAGAATATGACTTCATTTTGCCTAAATTCCCAGTAGAGGCGACGTTTTATGCTCTGCCAAAGGTACATAAGGGGTTGGACCCCTGAAGGGGAGACCCATTGTATCAGGAGTAAACTCACTCACTCAAAACTGTGGCCTCTACATTGAGGAGATTCTACATCCCTTTGTTACATCATTACCCTCGTACCTTAGAGATACATCTGATCTGCTGTTAAAACTGGATGGTATCTCACTGGAGGCAAATTCATGGCTTGCGTCAATCGATGTGGAGGCGTTATACAGCAGCATCCCCCATCATCTTGGTATTAAAGGAGTGGAGCATTTTTTACAACAAAGATCTATCACGTGTGGGGGACATAACAACTTTATCATATCACTCCTGGAATACATACTAACCCACAATACCTTCACTTTTGATGGGAAACACTTCCACCAGCTCAGGGGCACCGCAATGGGGAGCCCCTGTGCCCCATCCTATGCCAATTTGTTCCTGGGCTGGTGGGAGGAGCTGGTGGTATTTAAAGATCAGGTAGAGTGGTGGCAAGACAAAATATCAATGTGGTACAGGTACATCGACGATGTCTTCATAGTCTGGTCAGGTACGAAGATGGAATTTGAAAACTTCGTCAAAGATCTCAATGTAAATGAATTTAATCTGAGATTTACTTTTGAGATTCACAATGATGCAATATCTTTTTTAGACATCAGGATCAAAAAAGAGCCAGAGGGTAACATTTCCACTATGATATATCGCAAACCCACCAGCACTAACAGCCTCCTTCATTGGCAGAGCCACCACCCGGTTCCACTGAAAAGGGGGATCCCAAGGGACAGTTCCTAAGGGTCAGAAGGAATTGCTCTAGAAATGATACTTTCATGAACCAATCAAGGGACATGCAGAATAGATTTAGGGAGAGGGGGTACCCTGAACATGTGATTGCAACAGCTTTCGAACATGCAAGAAAGGCAAACCGAAATCAACTGTTGCATAAAAGAGGAAGGGATGAAACCTCTGAGGTTACCAGGGTGATAGGCACCTATGATCATGGGCATGAAGAAGTGAGACGTATTCTATCAAGACACTGGGACATTCTGAGAATGGATCCAGATCTCAGAGATGTGGTGGGTATGCGACCGAACATCACATTTAGGAGGGGGAGATCGATTAGGGATTTTCTTGTGCACAGCCAATATAGGAGACCGTTAAGGGAAGGCACTTGGCTAGAGAGGAAGCCAATTGGATTCTTCAAATGTGGTAATTGCACTTTGTGTAAATGGATGTCAACGGCAAAAAGTTTTTCCAGTGCTTCCACAGGCAATAGATTCTTCCTTAGAGATTTCTCCAACTGCAAAACCACGGCTGTGGTTTATAAAGGTACGTGCTCATGTCCCAAAGACTACATAGGGAAAACCAAAAGGGAATTTAGAAGAAGGGTTGGGGAACATGTGGGAGACATCCGCAATAATAGGGATACCCCCCTAGCACGACACATGAATGCCATTCACAATGGCAACCTGAGTGACATATCTTTCATGATTATCGAAGTGGTACACACCAACCCTAGAGGCGGAGATGCTGATAATGTGATCCTCAGGAGGGAATGTGAATGGATTTTTAGAATGAATTCCCTAGAACCCTTCGGTTTGAATGAACTCAACTCTTTTGCCTGTTTCTTGTAGCCTACTAATTTTTAGGGTCCAGAAAGGAGACTACTCCAGACGATTCCATGTTGAAAGATCTCCTAAATTGAGATCCGCATAGCTCTGTATGCAATATCAATTTTGAACCTGTTTCCCCATTGTAGTTGTTGTTCCATAAGAGCCGCGAAACAATAGATTCTAATTTATTGTGGTATTGTGGATCATTAACACCCTGTCCGTGAGATGGGAATCTAGATATCCTTGATTAACACATTGGGATACTTATCTCTTTAAATGAAAAAGTTGCTTTATAGCAACAACTGCAGGCTTAGGAGGACACTTACTACCGGCCTTTATTCTGTCACTTGTGAAACCCCTGTCTGTATTGTGTAAGATGGGAGCGGTTTCAAAATAACATATGACTCACACATTGGAGGCGGCGCTATATGGATCTTTGATATGCGCATTCGCTCATTGATTTGTCGGCTGGAGGGGAGGAGTGAAGGCGGCAGTGCTTTGGGCCGTCGCTTTCTCTTGCTCACTCCTTCCCTCTGGAGTGTGTGACGCTGGTGGGCGGTGCCAGATGATGTATTTGCCCACGACACAGACAGGGCTGGGCGGTGCCTGTATGACGTATCATCCCCCGTTTGTACCCTGCTGTTTATGGGCTGAACAGTGATACGGGGGCGGCACTCACGTGGTGGAGGGATCTGCACCAATCCACTACTTTTATTAAAGAGGGCGGCAGATGACGCTAGCCATGTTGCTCCGCCTTGTGTTGGCAGCGCCGGATGTTGCTTTCTGGCGGTATGTATAAATGGGGAACAGTAACACATTGCAGGTTAGCTACCGCACCATGCACAGGACTTTTGATCTGTCTCATCTAGCCTCCTGATGAGCATACATAGGCGAAACGCGTTGAGACGCTAAGCTAGAGGTCGTTATCGTGGTGGCTGCCACTTCTAAGTGATAAGCTAAGTATTGCTATATCCGTGCATCTAATAGCCGTGCAGGGTCAAATGCTTTATTGGTCTTTAGCTGTGTATGGGACATTTGTACACTGCAGGATGACCTGAGTTATATCTGTGTGACATGGCAGGCTTGCACGTCATGCACTATTTCTAACCACTAATGATACATTGTATCACTTCAATCTTGAGCACATGTTAATACCAACCTGGCCGCATACCTAAGAATCATATATTTAATATATTTTTGTGAGCACTAATCGCTTCGTTTGAAGTATGTTGAAACATTGAATCAATACATCAAGAGTATATATATCCACATTGTTTCATCTATGAGCATGTTTGAACTCCAGGGGTATACCCGCTATTGGGTTATAATGTGCGACTATGCATAAATGAGATTCTGGAGATATCCAGCATCTGGTTAAGAATCATTTGTATCATGACCCAATTTATGGCATATTTTCATTGCAATACTTGGAATATCTTTACTTAGACTTCTACTGATCATAGAACACCAAGTAGGGCTGATATTTTACCTATCTGTGACCTTTAATAATCTATACTGAGGTCAGATAGTGATATCTTACATTGAGATCAGTCTGTATTTGTATCTCTTTATCTATTTGCTCTCTAAGCCAGTATTAAACTGGGCATTATATTACTAACCCTAAGAACTTGGGTGATACATGATAGTTCAAAACCTGCAGCCACCACAATACATATATACATGACCTGTGTTCTGTTTTTACACTGTTGGGGCATAGGGATGTACTAGTACAGCAGGTCTCTGTCTAGTTATAGGGGTCCCTTTAGTCATCGGGTAGTGGGACTCACTATAGCCGCAGGGTCTATCAGGGCCACTAGGGTGAGCCATCAGTGAGCGGGGGCGCCACAACGCTCCCCCCTAGGGTGCCAACCTCCGCGGCAAGGCAGGTGTCAGCCTAGCAGGATACTAGGGACATCCAGATGGGCCCAATATTTTAATTCTGAACATTTTTTGTGAACTTTGTCAATTTTTTGGTGCTACTTATTATAGTAAATGATTAATAAAGTATAATTTTTTGGGTTTTCTTTATGATTTTGGCTTCACTAGCCCTTTTTTTTTATCTTGACTTTGATTTTGCAAACATGGGCCCCCTCAGATGTTTTGTCTTACCTATGCTGAGCCTTTTTCGACACCTCTGGTGGGGTGCGTCTACTGTGTCCCCAGGATCTACAGCACAGAATACAACTTGTTTTTGTGCATATATCTCAAGTAGAGCACCACTGAGGTAAAAGCGTCTCAGTTCTTGCAAAACCAGATCATGTTTGCCCCTAGATTGGTTGCCACTAGGGTCTGTGCACACAAGATTTCTTTCAGGTGGATTCTGCCTGGATCCCTTAGGCCAGGGTCACACATGTGAGCAATACGGCCGAGTCTCCATGTTAATACCCGGCACTGCCACCGGCCTCGGGAGCGGAGCGTGCGGCTCCATGTATTGCTATGCGGCCGCACACTTCACTCACGAGGCCGGCGGCAGTGCCAGGAATCAACATGCGAGACTCGGCCGCATTCCTCGCATGTGTGATCCCGGCCTTATGAAAAGCACTAAACAAAAATGTAAGTGACTGAACATATGCGATGTAAAAACAACTTGCTGTGCATACTGTGTGTTTCAGTCTTTTTCAGCTTTTTTATCAGTCTCCAGCTTCAAAATCTATAAAGTGGATAATATAAGTGACTTGTTCATTCTGCTGATGGCTTCTGTTTCAAAGACGCTCACTACTTTATATACAGTTCACAAAAAAAGATGCCAACTGCAAAAATTACTAAAAAAGACGCCTGAGGAAAAACAACGCCTACATTTTCCTGCAGTGTCTACCTAAAAAATAATCAGTCAGCGTCTATAAAGTGCTATGTGCATGTACCCTTAGGACTACAAGCTTTGATAAAGACCATTGTGGTGGTCGAAATGCGTAGCTTGTCCTCCAGTGCCATGTGATGTCCGAGGAGCTTATTCATGTTTTTATTTATATGAAATAAAGAAGATATTTTTTATACTTGAAGTGAGCCGGAACATTTTTTCTAAATACCTTTAGGACTAACAAAATGTCAGGTCATCTCCACTATTGTCCGGGGTTTAGAGGATTAATGGGAGATATAGAACCAGTCTTCTCCTGTTTGGTGTCCAACCCATCAGACATTTATGACATGTATCATATTAATATGCCATTAACACCTTCAACATTTTTTTTTTTTTGTTTTTCAGCTTCTGTTTTTTGCTCCCCTTCTTCCCAGAGCCTTAACTTTTTTATTTTTCTGACAATAGGTTATGAGAGGGCTTGTTTTTTGCACGATGAGTTGTATTTTTGAAAGACATGATTGGTTTTGCCGTAAAGTGTACTTGAAAATGGGAAAAACATTCAATGTGTCTGCAAATTTTTTTTCACTTATTCACTAGATGCTAAAACTGACCTGCCACTATGATTTTCTTGGTCATTACAAGTTTGTAGATACCAAATGTGTATAGGTTCTTTTTTATTTAAATGGTGAGAAAAAAATCCAGAGTTTCAAAAAAAAAAAAAAGGCACCATTTTCCAAGACCCGTAGCGTGTCCATTTTTCGTGATCTTGGGCTGGGTGAGAGCTTATTTTTTGTGTGCCGAGCTGAGGTTTTAACTTATACCATGTTGGGGTAGATATAATCTTTTGATCGCTCGTTATTGCATTTTATTGCAATGTTGTGGCAACCAAAAAACGTAATTCAGCCGTTTTGATTTATTTTCTCGTTACGCCGTTTACCAATCAGATGAATTATTTTTATACATTGATGGAGCGGGCGATTCTGAACGCGGTGATAGAAAATATGTGAAAAAAATTTTTTTTTTTACTTTTTACCTGCTTCAGTATTCTCCATGGAAGACTAGAAGCTGTGATCATCCGATCATTTGTAACAAAATAAACTTGGCACTCAAACGTAGAATAATAGATCAAAAAAAGTAATTGTTGCTGTGGTTTTTACTTTTATTAGTATCCGTGGAAGAAAAAAGTGATGTACATAACAGGTAAACGTTTTCGGCTGAAAAACATCAGCCTTCCTCAGACCATATGTACAATTTAACACTTTGACAAAACGGATATGGTAAAGTAAACCACCATGGGTAAGAAACTTGGAAGTAGAAACGAGTGGCTGGGGAAAAGGCGCTGAAAGCAACTGCTAATAAGGATAATGCGCTGGGAAGAGGCCACACAGAGGTCAGGAAAAAGGCGCTATAGGCTACAATGGTAGCAGAGGAAAAGCGCTACCACAGCAACAATTACTTTTTTTGATCTATTATTCTACATTTGAGTGCCAAGTTTATTTTGTTTCATGATTCGGGCTGGAGACCCTACTTGTGCACCTACATCTATACTAGTTCAATGAGTGCCATGTTTCTGTAGTGCATCCGATCATTTGTGTTACAGAGAGTAGGGCTGCAGCCCTGTGCTCACTTGCTAGGAGGGCTGACCGCTTGGCAGTGCTCATAGCTATCCAGCAATGACAACCACAGGGGTCTCTTGCAGACTGACCCCGGGTTGTCATACCGACCCATCGGCGAACCCATGTGACACGGGTGCCGATGGGCGGAATTAGTGATGCGCTTCTGGCGCGAGCATGTTAAGTGCCACTGTCAGAGACTGATCAAATCTGCTGACATGTGGCAGAAAAGTTGGGGCTCTTCACTGGAGCCCGCAGCAAACAGATGGAGCCAACCTTAGATGTACCTATACGTCTAAGGTGGTAAAAGTGTTAATATCACCATTATTCAATTAGATTCAAAAGGACATTAATCAATTTTAAATTTGTATTTATTTAAATTTTTTAATTAAGAATTGCAGGGAAGGATGTACAGATGTTCTTGAAGATGTTTCTTGCAGGTCAGAAGAGCACAGGTAGATGTACAAGTCCTTCCATACAGGTACAGCAGTGATTGTGGATGTGCTGCACTTTCTTCAGGGCGCTAGATGTGGGGGTTTTCTGTCCTTGAGATGACGATGCTGCCCTGGTGACAGCAGGCAAAAAGGCAGCTTTCTCTGACAGCGCGAGCAGCCCTGGATAATCCACGCCGGCAGGATGATATCATCCGGCGGAAGATCGAACCTATGAGAAAAGATGTAAAACTCATGAAAGTAATAAGACTCCATATTAGAGGATTCTACTGTGGTGTCACTGTGGGAGGACGGTAGAGGGATCTTCTCTATACACAGGTCCGGGATCATTGTCAGTCATCATACATGTGACAATCCCACCACTGACAGATCACATCTGCTCCACATGAATTCTTCACACTGACATCATACAGCATGGAGCTTATTGTCACACTTACCTCGTCTCCTTTTCCCCTCTTCTCCTTCCTCTGTTTTTTTTTGTTTTCTCAGTTTTAGAAAATATTTTCTTTTCTTCTGAACAGGAGAATCTAATCAAAAAGTCAGAAATCGATGTTGATTATAACTCCTATAAGGTTAGCTTTGTATCTTTATAGAGTTATGCAAACTGATTAATATGCACCTGTAGCTTTCCTGTGTGCCGCCATGTGGGGTCTCCCAAAGGAACTGTGTCCCCTTATTACCATGACATTACATGCAGGAAGCCAAAGTATTATTATATAATCAGTTAGATAAAATGTCAGAGTAACTTTTAACAGGACCGATCACCAGGTCAAAAGTGTCCACAATTCACTCTTAATTAATTCCCGCTGCTCCCCTGAGTATTCTTTTTTTGGAATTGTCAAAATCCCCGGTACGGCTCCAGAGATTTGGGACTTTTTATTTAGTGCTAATTGTAATGGTCTTTACCATGAGGGCGTGGCTCACAGGTAATAATAGCAAAGCAGCCTGAAAAGACGCCCCCAGAGAATCCTGTGAGCCACGCCCCCAGAGAATCCTGTGAGCCATGCCCCCAGAGAATTCTATCAGCCACGTCCCAGAGAACCCTGTGAGCCATGCCCCCAGAGAATCCTGTGAGCCACGCCCCCAAAGAATCCTGTGAGCCATGCCCCCAGAGAATTCTATCAGCCACGCCCCCAGAAATCCTGTGAGCCACGCCCCCAGAGAATCCTGTGAGCCACGCCTACTTGCTAAAGACCAGAAAAGTTAGAACTAAATTAAAAAGGACAACAACTTTTGATTCGTATGGAAAATTTTAATAAAACAAAAGCGGAATACTTAGGGGGACAGCGGAAAAGATAAAGTAATTTTCTGAGCATTTATGTGCAAATTCACATTTAATTTTATTATAGGCTATAAGAGAATGGCCTAAAAATCTGTATGTACCTGACAATGAGGACGAGGATGACTCGCTGCTTTTAGCAGGTAAATCAGTTTTGTGAGAAGAAGACTCTCTCTGCCTGTTAGGTAGAAGAAAGACAAGTAAATTAACTGTAAAAACAACAGAAACAAGTAAGAACACCTGTCTGTAATTCCAATTAAGACAACAGTAAGGTAATATCCTGCCCAGGACCCAATTCTACCAGCAAGAATGGAGTCTTACTAGTAATATTGGTCTCTAGAGAACTGGAAATGAATGGCTGGTCACATTTATCAGCTATTACTACAGTGATCTCACAAGCCAGACCTACAGAAACCAGCAATCATGGGGAGGTGGATGCTGGACATATATTTCTGCTCCTCGTGTCTAGTATTTGGATCTGAACATACATCAGACCTAAATCTCATGATAATAATCTACTCACATGTCTGAGGTTTTTTCTCTGTTCTCTAGGGAACACTCTGGAGGTGCCATAGAGTCTTCTTCATTGTTCATCATCCCATCATTGGTAGTATATACCTAAACAAACAGAAATATAAAATAGATGTATTTTTAGACTTTTTTCTAATTATAGGTTTTATACATTTTATTGTCCACATACTTACTTTAGAAGATAATGCAACATTTGGGACTTCTGGACAGTGTTTGCCTCACTTATGTCTGGGACTTCTGGACAGTGTTTGTCCTCACTTATGTCTCCCTCATCAGAATCCATATGTTGGTGTTTCTTAACGCTAGCTGCAAAGTACAAAAGTTATAAAAGATTATTAGTAGAAGTCCATGATCAGACAGTCACCAAGCTATCACTAATAATAATGGGAACTAATTGTCACATAACATGAAAGACAAGACACACTGCAGTGGGAATAAAGAAAGTAATTTTCTGGTCCTTTAAGTGCTGATTCACATTTCACTTTTGTATTACAGGGTATAATAGGATGTCCTGTAAATCTGTACATACCTGACAATGAGGAGGGGGATGGCTCGCTGATTTTAGCAGTGAAACACTGCTTATCACCATCAATTTTGGAAGAAGACTCTGTCTGCCTGTTTAGTAGAAGAAAGACAAGTAAATTAAAGAAAAGTAAAACAATAGAAACAAGTAAGAACACCTGTCTGTAAGACCGATTAAGACAACAGTAAGGTAATATCCTGCCTAGGACCCCAGTCTACCAGCAAGAATGGAGTCTTAGGGCAGAGACAGACGGCCGTATTTCTCGTTGTCGGAGAATCGCATGGTAAACCTCGTACTGGCTGTGGGCTCTCCTGACCTGAGCTTGACAGCTGCATAGTAATCCATCACGCCCTCTTGCTCAGGTCAGGAGAAGTGCCGGCCAGTCCATGCAGAGCAATGCGTATTCTCCCATGAGTTATACGGCCGTCTGACTCTGCCCTTACTAGTAATATTGGTCTCTAGAGAACTGGAAATGAATGGCTGGTCACATTTATCAGCTATTACTACAGTGATCTCACAAGCAGACCTACAGAAACCAGCAATCATGGGGAGGTGGATGCTGGACATATATTTCTGTTCCTGTGTCTTGTATTTGGATCTGAACATACATCAGACCTAAATCTCATGATAATAATCTACTCACATGTCTGAGGTTTTTCTCTGTTCTCTAGGGAACACTCTGGAGGTGCCATAGAGTCTTCTTCATTGTTCATCATCCCGTCATTGGTAGTATAAACCTAAAACAAACAGAAATATAAAATAGATGTATTTTTAGACTTTTTCTAATTATAGGTTTTATACATTTTATTGTCCACATACTTACTTTAGAAGATGATACAACATTTGGGACTTCTGGACAGTTGTTTGTCCTCACTTATGTCTGGGATTTCTGGACAGTGTTTGTCCTCACTTATTTGGATCTGGCTTTCCTCACTATCGAGAATTCCTATTATGTTGGATCTGATTCTTAACGTAGCTCAAGCATAGTGTTCTAAGTTATAAAAGTTATATTAGTAGAAGTCCATGATCAGACAGTCACCAAGCTTCACTAATAATAATGGGAACTAATTGTCACATAACATGAAAGACAAGACACACTGCAGTGGAATAAAGAAAGTAATTTTCTGGTCCTTTAAGTGCTGATTCACATTTCACTTTTGTATTACAGGGTATAATAGGATGTCCTGTAAATCTGTACATACCTGACAATGAGGAGGGGGATGGCTCGCTGATTTTAGCAG
Organism: Oophaga sylvatica; assembly: GCA_033576555.1. Classification (NCBI taxonomy): domain Eukaryota; kingdom Metazoa; phylum Chordata; class Amphibia; order Anura; family Dendrobatidae; genus Oophaga; species Oophaga sylvatica. Next base: position 37,958 of record JARQOD010004600.1, read on the forward strand.
TGAAACACTGCTTATCACCATCAATTTTGGAAGAAGACTCTGTCTGCCTGTTAAGTAGAAGAAAGACAAGTAAATTAATAGAAAATAAAACAATAGAAACAAGTAAGAACACCTGTCTGTAAGACCGATTAAGACAACAGTAAGGTAATATCCTGCCAGGACCCCAGTCTACCAGCAAGAATGGAGTCTTAGGGCAGAGACAGACGGCCGTATTTCTCATGTCAGAATCGCATGGTAAAACCTCGTACTGGCTGTGGGCTCTCCTGACCTGAGCTTGACAGCTGCATAGTAATCCATCACGCCCATCTTGCTCAGGTCAGGAGAAGTGCCCGGCCAGTCCATGCAGAGAATGCTATTCTCCCATGAGTTATACGGCCGTCTGACTCTGCCCTTACTAGTAATATTGGTCTCTAGAGAACTGGAAATGAATGGCTGGTCACATTTATCAGCTATTACTACAGTGATCTCACAAGCAGACCTACAGAAACCAGCAATCATGGGAGGTGGATGCTGGACATATATTTCTGTTCCTGTTGTCTTGTATTTGGATCTGAACATACATCAGACCTAAATCTCATGATATAATCTACTCACATGTCTGAGGTTTTTTCTCTGTTCTCTAGGGAACACTCTGGAGGTGCCATAGAGTCTTCTTCATGTTCATCATCCCGTCATTGGTAGTATAAACCTAAAACAAACAGAAATATAAAATAGATTATTTTTAGACTTTTTTCTAATTATAGGTTTTATACATTTTATTGTCCACATACTTACTTTAGAAAGAACAACATTTGGGATTCTGGACATGTTTGTCTCACTATGTCTGGGATTCTGGACAGTTTTGTCCTCACTTATGTCTGGGACTTCTGGACAGTGTTTGTCCACTAGTCTGGACTTCTGACAGGTGCTCCTTATTCGCGCTCAATGTCTGCTAATCCATAGTTTGGTGTTTCTTAACGCTAGCTGCAAAGTACAAAAGTTATAAAAGATTATTAGTAGAAGTCCATGTCAGACAGTCACCAAGCTATCACTAATAATAATGGGAACTAATTGTCACATAACATGAAAGACAAGACACACTGCAGTGGGAATAAAGAAAGTAATTTTCTGGTCCTTTAAGTGCTGATTCACATTTCACTTTTTTCTATTAAAGGGTATAATAGGATGTTCTGTAAATCTGTACATACCTGACAATGAGGAGGGGGATGGCTCGCTGATTTTAGCAGTGAAACACTGCTTATCACCATCAATTTTGGAAGAAGACTCTGTCTGCCTGTTTAGTAGAAGAAAGACAAGTAAATTAAAAGTAAAAACAATAGAAAAATGGAAGAACATCTGTTTGTAAGGGCAATTGTACCAGCAAAAATAGAGTCTAACTAGTGATATTGGTCTTTAGTGAACTGGAAATGAATGGCTGGTCACATTTATCAGCTACTACTGCAGTAATATCACAAGCCAGACCTACAGAAATCAGCAATCATGGGGAGGTGGATACTGGACATATATTTCTGTTCCTCGTGTCTTGTATTTGGATCTGAACATACATCAGACCTAAATCTCAAGATAATAATCTACTCACACGTCTGAGCTTTTTTCTCTGTTCTCTGGGGAACACTCTAGAGGTGCCATAGGCTCTTCTTCCTTGTTCATCATCCCGGTTTTTTGGGTATATAGCTAAAAACAAACGGAGAAATATAAAATAGATCTATTTTTAAACTTTTTTCTAATGATAGTTTTATGCATTTTATTGGCTATATACTTACTTTGGAAAACCTCTGAGAAGATGAAAGAAAATTTTGGACTTCGGGCCAGTCACTGCTCCCACTTGTGTCACCCTCATCTGAATCTATATGTTTGCATGTTTTAGAGCGAGCTGAAAAATACAATTGTTATAAGAGATTCGTATAAGACCAGAGTCAGACAGCGACCGTGTTATCACTAATATAATTAGTAATTGTCACGTAAAATGAAAGACAAGACACGTAGCGGTTTTCTGCAGATGACGTGTTATTTTACTTACTGAAAAAGTAGGGGTGTCCTCATCTGACTTTATATGAGGAACAAACAAGGGCTTCTGGCTTAGAAGGTTTTCAAAGTCTAAGTCACGCAGAAATTGATGACATTTGATCTCATTTGCTCCATCTGGAAAAGGAAGACAAGAAAGAAATTGATAGTTATTTTCAGAGAATCTTCTCCATATCTGTACAGGTTATGCTAATCTGAACTTAAGATGTAACAGAGCCGATATGACGGAAATGTCCTGAAAGTAGGTAGACTAGAGAACTTCTGTGCTGCTCCTCATGGACACGATCATTTATCTTCTCACAAAGGCACAATAAGTCATTAATAGTGATGGGAGAACCCGAACAATAAAGTTCGTGGTCCATACCGAACCAGTACTGTCAGTGCACGGACCCCAAACACAGACTTTTCTAGGAAGTCCATGTTACTGTTTGGATTCGGCAGACTGAACATCGGCTGTTTCCTATAGACCCCATGCCATTTTTTAAAATTATTTACTTAAATAATTAAAAAATACAACATGGTGACCCCTCTATTTTTGATAACCAGCCAATAAAAAACTGACAGCTGGTGGTTGCAGCCCGCAGCAGTCAGCTTTACGTAAGCTGATTATCAAAAATAGAGGAAAACCTTGTTGTCAGCGAGAGCATGTGTAGCATGATGAGAGTACTACTATCACCAGCCGACTCCTGTGACGTGACCAGCTGTAACTTTCTTTTACAGCTTGTCACAGCTTCTGGCTAACATGCTAGAAAAATATTTAGAATTGAGAGTCTCAGACAAGTGACGTAAACCAGAACTATGAATATGCTTGTCTTATCTATTGCACTATTCCTGTGTCCTGTTGTGTATAAATATGTGATTCTTCAGATGTTGTATTAGTCTTTGCCTGATGAAGAGACCTGAGTAGTCTCGAAAGCTTGCAATTTGCTACCATCTTTTCAGTTAGTCATTAAAAGGTATCAACCACTGAGGACTCAATTCTAAATATTTTTCTATCTACTGGCTAACATGGTACAAAGATACACATCTTTCCTGGCTAACAGGCTGTCATCTGACAACGTGGGTATTGCAGCACTCTGACCGGCAGTAATGATCTTACCACCGATCAGTCCCTGAGTGCTCCCGCGCTGTCACACAAATGACAGCTTGGGAAACAATAGATGTTCAGGCCCCCCATTCATCTGAATGTGGTCCGGGTTCGGGTACCCAATCCAAACATTTTTAAATGTTCGATCAGCTTGAAAATCCACGGGTTGGCTCATCACTAGTCATTAATAATACTATTATAATATTACCTGTCCCAAGTCTATGTGTTTGGATTTTTTCTGAGCAGCTCAGTGATGAAGTCCTGAACTTCAGATGGAATAGAGTATTTATGATAATTCCAAGGTATGTCATCTGTTATATAAGAAAGAAATATTACCGGAATTAAAACCTTTTCATTTATTTCATAAAAAATATTTTCCTTAACAGAGGTAGGAAATAAATCACATAATCAAGCAAACCAAAGATCTGAGACATCACATAGCATGCAGATTATTTTACTTACTCCAGACGATATTCCAGAAAATCTTCTGTTTGGAAGCCCCTTTAAATGGTGCAGTTCCAAAAAGAAATTCATATGAGATAATCCCTATTGCCCACCAGTCAACAGGCCTTCCATATCCTTTCTTTAAGATGACTTCCGGAGCCATGTATCTAAAGGTGCCAACAGCCTAGAAACCAACAGAAAAATGAGATGATGATCAAAAAATATAATTGTGACCAATAACGTCAGTGGGAACATTTTCTAGATGAGAAACTACAGAGAAGGAGAAATAGATGAGATTTGTGAAGTAGAAGGTCCTGTAAGTAAAGCAGACCTTACTATCAAGGAACTCGCTGGTGATGTCCTCAATTGGAGGCTTGTAGGTGTCTGATGTTGGTCTCATGAGGCCGAGTTTTGAAATTCCAAAATCAGTGACTTTAATATGTCCTGTTGATGTTATCAGGAGGCTGTGAAAGAAAAGATGAAGTCAACCCCAAGTAATAACCCATAGACCATAAAACAAACTTTAACCTTCTTCCCCTCAATTATATTACAGCGGTCACTTACTTCTCGGGCTTCAGGTCTTGGTGCACCACACCATAGCTATGCAGGTATTCCACAGCAAGAACTGTTTCGGCAATGTACATACGGGCCAGGATGACAGGTAAAGGACGCATGGACCTTAAAAGCTTGCCACAGTCTCCTCCTGCAGTAGAAAGCAAATATGACAGGTGAGGGTTTGTTACAATGTAAATTATACATGTTGAGGGTGAATGAGAAATAACAGACATTGGGGCAGGATCTGATACATAGAGATATACCGTATACTGCAGAGTGACCCTATACAAAGGTGCTAGGACTCAGCAGACGATGCAATGGATGTGTCCTACCTGGTACATACTCCATGACCATACACAGATGAAGGTTAGTAGGAAAGGAGCAGAACATGGAGGCCACAAAGGGACAATCAGCGAAGATTGAGATGTCCCTCTCCAGAAAGGCTTGTTCAAGTCTCCTTGGCTCTTTCAGGTTTTGTTTGTCTATTTTCTTCATAGCATATACTTGGTTTGTGTCCTTATGGCGCACTAGGTGGACGGCTCTGGAGAAGAGAAAAATCCATGATTTATTATGAATTCTTACTAACCATGTGTCTATAGACCTCATCAAGTGATCTCCTGTACTAATGATTAATACTAGCTGTTGGGCCATCACTAGAAATCCATGTCTAGTATTCCATATAATAAGACTCCATAAATGATCACCAGTGGGGGTCCTCTTCCCTATCACATCCTATCTGACCTGAATAGTGACAGATGTGGACAGTGATGTGGACTCATATAATTTGTCTATGGGAACATTGCAGGGGCAGGACACACAGACACAGGTATCGTTATAAGGAGCCCTGGGAAATAAATATTATACCAAAGTAAAGCTCACCCATAGCCTCCAGAGCTGATCAGTTTGATCGGCTTATAGTCGCTCTTACAAGGTAACCTCCACGGGTTATATGATCCGATCGAAGCCTAAAAAAGAATAAGAAATAACAATAAGACACAGAAGCTGGAGAAACATATAAGCTCCAGATGCGGGAGGGTCTCACTTCTACTTTATGTCCCCGCTGATTACACTGGATGTGATACATGTCAGACCCTCCACAGACACTATAGGGGGATATCCCCAATACACATATATCATTGCACTGCAGGGGAGGATAGAGGACATCACACAGAGGAGGCAGAATAATAACACCATCATCACACATAATAGGTCTGATCTACATGAAGAACAGCGATATCCCATTATCATATGGGGTATAATATGGGATGTGTAATTCACACCCGTCATCTGATGATGCACAGACGTCCCTCTGATACTTACACTGGCAGATTCCTGGATGATCTCTGGTGTCTCACATATTCCTCCATCAGTATTCGCTGGCACAGTTATTCCTAAAGTAATGATGAAATAATGAAGAGACATCATGTGTTGGTCTATATCAGCACTTATTATATAACACATCCATGTAATGACGGAAATGACGAGACCCCTGTACATGGAGTAATACGAGGTGTATGGATATTCTGCACACACTGTATATAATTATGACATATCTATATATAATGTACCATAAATGTGTGATTGCTCAGGATCTGATCGGGTCACAACAATGACATAATTGGGCTCTGAGAAGAGCCCAGAGGAGAGAAGCCGAATTACATGAGCCCCCTCCATTATAGCCTATAGGAGGTCCAAGAGCTGTCACCGGCCTCATACAGAGGATGAGGAGTAAATCTCTATAACTTGATATTGAATGTGAAATATTAGATGATCAGCTTACCTTCCGTCAGATCAGGGTTTAGCCCCGGCTGACGGGTATCAGGGTCAGCAATATGGAGGTTTTGTGTCTCTTCGGAGTCATCTTCTGATGTTTCCTGATGGATATAATATATACAATTAATATAACATTTCACAAACACTAAATTACCGTATATATATCAGGCAGGAAGGAGTAATACTGGATTGACATGATAATTTCAGTAAAGGACGGACTATACACGTCCGTTCCCTACAATAAATCCACATTAATATATAAGGGACTTGTATATACCACTGTTCTCTAATAACGTCTATCAACACTGCAGCATTTACAAGAAGGAAGATTGTGATAATTATGTGAGACAGAGGTGGAAATACAAACTCCGCACCTCTGAGTACAGACTGTCATCACAGATGATGGAGCCGCAGAGACAGGCTGCCATAAAATATCCTGTGTCTGCCACAGAGAGGCCACTAACATCATAAATCTGACCTTCTGCTATATGACTGGTAATCTGGAGAAGATAAGAAAAGGACATGAGATATAGAAGATGACAGATCCTTACCAGACGCTCCGGTGAGTAGGCCGGATTCAGTATGTCCAGGACGTTTTGGGCCAGTTGTTTAATAAAGGCCAATTCTCCACTGCGGGATTTTTCTTCGGCCTATAGAGATGAGAAAAAACAAGAAAGGAAAATCATGAGAGAAAGAGCAGAATTCAGGGGGCCATTTATGTCACCACGTTACCCCTGCTATCGGCGCTACAAGTACACTACAAGTACACTGTCGCCTGTAAACCTTTATATCTCCACGTTCTCCCTCCATATCTAGTGTATGGAAATAACACACATGGCTGACTGGGACATGTGGAAAATGGCCATATCAGCCTTCATCAATTTTACAAGTCAAAATTTGTGGTGACTGCAACATATATATATATATACGCAGTATAGCTAATAGGCCTAGACCAGGAGAAAACCAACGCCTAATTACCCCATATTAATACTCTTATCTTCCTGCTAGTTATATTGGGATGTAGCCGGGGCGGACATACTGCCTGTGCAGCCGGTGCAGCTGCTCAGAGGCCCAGAGGGGCAGGGGAGGGGGGTCCCATCATCGGAAAGTTCATTATTAAGTCTCCTGTTTTTAATCGGTATGCGTACTTTGGCCAGCAGGTAGCAGCATAGCCTAACTGCAGCACAACAGGCATTAGGGCCTCTCTCTATCAGCTGAGGCTGTGGGAACAGGAGAGAGGGATGGTGGACTAAGCGTCTGCAGAGCCAGAAAGGACAAGCAGCTCACACTGCTGTCCTCTCCATTTTGTGTATAGCAACAAGAAGAGCGTGATAAAACAACCACCACAGTATAGACCCTTTAAACTAGATTTTTATTTAATTAGTTAAAAAAACATACATAGTTAGATTAGGGAATAACACAGAGGCTGCTGAGCGTTGATGTAGGACATACTGACCAAATACTGAACGTGGCCCTAGGCTGAGCTTCTAGGAGACCGAGACTTTCACTACATACTGCAATACTATAATACATAGTATAAGCGATGAAGCGATCACAGATTTACATTCTCTCAGGGTATGTGCGATTAGTAAACGCTGTGGGTTGGACGCTGTGTACTTGTGCAGCGTCCAACCGGCAGGGTCCAGATGTTATAGCATAGTGGATGGGATTTTAAGAAATCACTGACATCGGCATTCAACTTGAACGGGCCAGAAGCGCGTCAGAAGACCTGTCCATAAGAGCTCCTGTCATGTGATTGTGCAGTGCCGATGGGTCGTCATGACAGCCGGGGTCTGAAAAGACCCCTGTGCTTATCATTACAGATCTCCTATGAACGCCGGACCGTGGCTGAAGCCCTGCTATGTGAAGCACAAGCGATTCGAAGATCACAGCTTCAAGTCTCCAAGTAAAAAGGAGAGAAAAATGTTTTAATAAATAAAACAAAAAATTCAAATCACCCCCTTCAAACTGAAATAGTACTAATAATAAAAAAATACACATATTTAGTATTGACGCGTTCAGAAATGTCCAATCTATTAAAATAGTAAATTAATCCAATCGGTAAAAAATCAAAAAGTCAGAATTACTTTCTTTTGATCACCGCAACATTGCAATAAAATGCAAAAACAGGCAATCAAAACAATGTATCTACCCCAAAATGGTATCAATAAAAACAACAGCTCAGTGCACAAAACAAAAGCCTTCACCCAGATCCCAAAGAATGGAGATACTACGGGTCTCATAAAGTGGAGCCATATTTTCTTTCTTTCAAACTTTGTTATTTTTTTTCACCATTTAAATAAGTGTAAGATGGCCGCCGGACAAGTCCTTGAGAGGAGATAGGTGTCATCACGGTTCTTAGCTGCGGTGATGTGAACTCGGAAGCATGCTCCAGCACTTATAGTGCTGAGAGAGTTATTTGGCCATTCCAGGGTCGTGTTTTACGAGCAGTCATAAGAGATGGGTGGGAATGACCGCTCACATATCCCCACCCCAGTGGTGTGGTTTAGCTTATAAAATGGAGGCCAGTTGCCTCATTCAGTGTCTGTGGCTGGAGGTGTGGAGACCTCCATATGTGTGTTGCAGAATACACAGACCTGAGCGGACGGACATGCCGTACTAGATGGACTGGTTATTTTTCTGTTTGTTGCTTTGTGCCGAAAAAAACTGTTCATTTGTTTTTCTGTCCAGAGCAGTTTATGCCGTTTTAACAAACGTGCTCGGACATTTCATCAATATTGCTTCTGGTGCCTACTTCAACCGCAACCGAGTACGGACCCCTACATAAGAAAAAACCTTTACATGTTTGGTATCTGCGAACTCGTAATGACCTGTACAATCAACTTGGCAGGTCAGTGTTAGGATTTAGTGAACAAGGTAAAAAAAAAAACCCCCAAAATAATTGCAGAAATGCACTTTTTTATATAATTTCACCATAATTGAAATTTTCCAGTACACTATATGGTAAAATCAGTGGTGTCATTCAAAAGTACAACTTGTTTCGCAAAAGACAAGCCCGCACACGGCCATATTGACGGGACAATAAAGTTATGGCTAAGGGATGAAGTGGAGCGTAAAACGAAACCGCAGAATCGGAAATTTGCAAGGTCATAAAAGGGTTAAATGGATAACCATTCAATCCCCCATGCGTCCACAACCTTCTCACGCCTACTTCTGTTAACCCTTTAGATCTCACCCTATCCCTTGTCATGTAGCCTGTATGCCCTATTTCGGCTCCCCCGGATATTCTTATTTGGGTATTTGGTTCAGGGTTAACTTAACCTTGATTCCATTATTATTAATTTTCTGTGATTTGTGCAGATTATCTGCTACTACCTGTTGTACCAATGTCCAGATGTTCTTCTGTAAATGCTCAAGGTATTCTTGGCTTATTCGACCTTGGTGGTATTTGGTCAGGCAGTCTCTCACTAACTCCATTACCAGCCGGTAAGTGAAGCTGAGGACGCCATCGGGTATTGGTAGCACAATATCAGGGGCATAGGTGGTCAGAATCCCCTGGAGTAGTGCTAACACCTGAAGTTTGTCTGGAGAAATTCCAGACATTTCAAGTAAATCAAATCGCAAATAGTATATGACTCGCTATACAGCTTATCACAAACAGCAATGACAACAGGTTGTCAAAGTGAGGATGGGAGTGTAAACACTTGTTAAAGTAGTGATGTTTAATTGTGATGTCATAATGATGTCATAATGGAATCTTGTGTTCTGATTCTACAGGGGCCTCTGACCTTATAAGGAAGTTGGCTAGCAACCCTTAAGGAGGCAACAATATAGGGTCAGCTTCAGTACCAGATGCAGGCAAGGAGATGGCAATGGGTGCTTTACTTTTCTGATCAGTTAGGGTATTTTCATGTTGTAAGAAATTATTATATTTGTTATACAGAATACAAATTATCACAATTTGTGTCAATAATAAATTCAGATTCCAGTGATAAAAGAAGTGCAGTATCTTTACTGTGGGAATAGGGTCAGACTGCGACTGCGTCCATCCCTGGCATATGAAGCACACAGACCCACGCTGCTTCCCACACCCACTTCCAAAGATGAAGGGCTCTCTATTACAAAGATGACCCTGCCTACCAATGGAGAAAATCAAAATTTATTACTATTAATAATGCAAATGTTTGAGCGTTCCCACTAAGGTCTCTTTATAATATTAATACTACCCCCCTGGGCCTCCTTATTACAGTATAGTACCACTCTGGGTCTCCTCAAAAGGGAATCTGTCAGGAGGATCTTTTCTCCTAAACCATCTTTATGGGCATTGTAGGGATCACTCAGGTAGTGCTTGAGATCGGCATTAGGTCGTGTTCACACAGGCAACAATTTAATTTAAAACGTTAAAGGTGTATTAGCTCCATAATCCCTGGTGAACACAAAACAGCCGTGCTCCGACACTAAGGTAAAAACAGCAGGAAAATACAGAACGTAGGGCAGGTAAATACTGCAGCAGGTGTAAATCCATTATTCCGGCATGTATACGTCCAATAATCTGTCAGGTGTATGTCCAATACTCCAGCAGTACGCGTCCAATCCTCCAAACAAATATACATCCATACTCCAGCAGGCATATATCCGATATTCTGGCAACTATACACCCAATACAGCGGCAGGTATATGTCCAATTCTCCAGCAAGTAAACATCCAATACATCGACAGGTGTATGTCCAATACTCCAGAAATTTTATACATCCAGTGCTCCGGGTTGGTATACAACCAATACTCCACCAGGTATATTTTAAATACATCTGCAGTTATACGTTTAATACTCTGGCAAGTATACACAAAATACTCTGGTAAATATATGCCCTATAGTCTGACAAGGATTTGTAAATTAATGCCTCAGTTATATTCCCAATAGTCCGGCAGGAACACATCCAAAACTCCGACAAGTATATGTCCAATACTACAGCAGGTATCTGTCCATTACTGCATGTTCAATACTCCAGCAGGGATAAGTCCAATAATCTGGCAGGTACAGGTCCAATATTCCAGCAGGTATGCGCCCAGTAATCCAGCATGTATGCTTGTATTCACACACTGGTCAGTATGAGACCGCTCCAGGTATCTCACTCTGGCAGACTGTGCACTATTAATTGGTCATTATTCTCTCCAGGGACAAAGACTGCTCAGCCCTTCAGCTGACTCCCAGTCACTCCATTCAGAGAGACCCTCATTCGTCTCTCTCCCAATTGCAGCTCACATCTTGGCAGTTTATTCGGGAACTTCAACATTACAGGGTATTCCCATCTCCAAGATCCTATCCCAATATGTAAAAGGTGTAATAATAATGCCTCCAATTAGAAATGTAGTATAGTTCTCATGATTCGCTATGTTTTTTTCCTGATGTGCAGGCATTGCAGGACCATAGGTATCCATGGCTATGACCACTGATATAGTTACAGCTAATTTCTAGTGGTCGTAACCATGAATACCTAAGGTCCTGCAATGCCTGCACATGAGAAAAGAGACATAGCCAATCAGAAAAACGATACTACATTTCTAAAATTTGGAGGTACTGTACTTCCTAATATTTTTATTATTATTACCACTACTACATATTGGGATAGGATTTTGGAGATGAAAATAGCCTTTTAAAGATGCGTGAGAACTAAAAAGCTCAGATGCGCTTTGCTCAAACTGAACAACTTCTATTATTCGCCCGCACAGCCGGCACCAGGTTTTTAGAGGGCCCCAGGAAAAGAGTCTCAGTGGGCCCTTTTAACACACACACACGATTCATGATGCACAGATACCACAGAGAAATATGGGTATAGTACTCAGGGCCCAGCCCCCCCTCACCATTCACATATGCTGACATGCACCCACATACAGTACACAGACATGCACCCACATACAGTATGTGACATGCACACACAATACACATAGATGCACCCACATACAGTACACAGACATGCACATATACAGTACAGAGACACAAAACAGAGCATTGCATGTCAACAAAGTTGGTATTAATAATATTGTGTGTTCACAATATAAGCCTTCACTCAGCCCATCAACAGAAAAATAAAAATGTTCTGGGTCTCTGAATAAAGCAACAAAAGCACCATTTCATCTCACATGTATTTTTTCCCTTCTGTCAGTACAAAGTATGGTAAATAGAATGGAGCCACTGAAATCCACAACTTTGAAGATAATAAAGTTATGGCTCTTGAAAGAAAGTGATGGGAAAATGAGAACAGAAAACAAACAAATCTGTGTTCCTTTACACGTTTACAACCTTGGACGTATAGGTACATCCAATGTCGTTACCCCCTTTGATGCAGGCTCCCAGCATATGACAGCTGGTTTGACGTGCCTCTAACAGCCACGGGTGGAATTGTGATTCATCCTCAGCTGTTTACATGTTAAATGCCGCTATCAATCATGACAGCAGCATTTAACTTGAGCGCGTCAGAAGACCGCCCATCAGCGCCCCTGCAACATGATTGCGGGGGCCAGTGGGTTGTCATGTCTGCGAAGACCACCATACATATCATTGCCGATCTCCTATGAGCGCCGAACATGGCTGAAGCCCTGCTATGTGAAGCACAAGCGATCCGAAGATCGCAGCTTCAAGTCTCCTAAGGGGACTATTGAAGCAAGTAAAAAGGAGAAACATTTTTTTTATAAAATATAAAGAGTTCACATCACCCCCCTTTTGCACCATTCAAATAAAAAATACACGTATTTAGTATTGATGCGTTTAGAAATGTCCAATCTATCAAAATAGCAAATTAATCCACTCGGTAAAAAATTCGAGAAAAAAAAATCGAAATGTAAGAATTACGTTTTTTTGGTCAACGCAACACTGCGATAAAATGCAAAAACAAGAGATAAAAACATTGTATCTCCCCAATATGATATCAATAAAAATGACAAAAGCCTTCACCCTGATCACAAAGAATGGAGACGCTACGGGTCTATAAAGTGGAGCAATTTTTTTTTTTTTCAAACTTTGTAATTTTTTTTCACCATTTAGATAAGAAAGAACCTTTTACATGTTTAGTATCTGCAAACTCGTAATGACCTGTACAATTAAATTGGCAAGTCAGTCTTTGGATTTAGTGAACATGGTAAAAAAAACAACCCAAAAATTAATTGCAGAAATTAACTTTTTTTTTTAAATTTCACCACACTTGGAATTTTTTCCAGTACAATATATGGGAAAAAATCAGTGGTGTCATTTAAAAGTACAACTCGTACAGCGAAAGACAAGCCGCACACGGCCATATTGACGGAACAATAAAAAAAGTTATGGCTATTGGATGAAGGGGAGCGAAAAACGAAACCGCAGAAACAGAAATTTGCAAACTCATTAAGGGATTAGAAGGTTAACCAACCCAATCCCCCCCCACATGCACAACCTTCTCACCCCTACATTGCTAACCCTTTAGATCTCTCCCCCTCCCTTGTCATGTAGCCTGTATGTCCTATTTCGGCTCCCCGGATATTCTTATTTGGTATTTGGTTCAGGGTAAACTTAATTTGTATTTCATTATTAATATTATATTTATATAAATTTGTGCAGATTATCTGCTACATACCTGTTTTTACCAATGTTCCAGTGTTCTTCTGTAAATGCTCAAGGTATTCTTGGCTTATTCGACCTTGGGGGTATTTGGTCAGGCAGTTCTCACTAACTCCATTACAGCCGGTAAATGAAGCTGAGGACGCCATCGGGTATTGGTTGCACAATGTCAAGGGGCATAGGTAGTCGAATCCCCTGGAGTAGTGCTAACCTGAAGTTTGTCTGGGAAATTCCAGACTTTTTCAAGTAAATCAAATCGCAAATAGTATATGACTCGCTATACAGCTTATCACAAACACAATGACAAACAGGTTGTCAAAGTGAGGATGGGAGTGTAAACACTTGTTAAAGTATAAATGTTTAATTGTATGTCATAATGATTCATAATTGGAATCTTGTGTTCTGATTCTACAGGGGCCTCTGACCTTATAAGGAAGTTGGCTGGAATCTTTAAAGGAGGCAACAATATAGGGTCAGCTTCAGTACCAGATGCAGATATGGAGGATAGAGCTATTTGTGCTTTAGTTTTTGATCAGTTTGGGTTATTTTTATTCTGCAGAAAAAAATTTATATGTGTTATGCACAATAAAAATATGCATTATTGAAACCTGGCTGGAAGAAAGCCATGTCTGGGGCGACATACATAGAGGGTTACACTACATTAAGAAAAGACAAAAGACAAAAAGGTGGATGGGAGTTTATTGTTGTTAAATCCAACTTAAGACTTGTTGCTCAATGACGACATTGGAGCTGCAACAATGTAGAGTCAGTATGGGTAAATGTACATGGGGATGGCAATAATGGAAAGCTGCTAAATGGGTTTCTACAATTTCCTAACGTAGCTAAGCAGATAAAGGATGAAATGCTGCAACTAGTTAAAAAGGCAGCAAATAATAATACTGGGTCCTTACTATAGGACGTTTTAGCTATCCACATATTTAAAGGGGACATAGAATCTTTTGGTTATTCTAAAAGCTGTAATTCTTGACAATTGGGTATTCGGGACCCGGTGTTTACAAACCCTTCCCTTCTACGATCTCACATGTCCTTAGCCCATAACCCACAACTCTCTCCCACAAATTAATCACCAGACACTTTATTGGGTAAATTGGCCACAGCAGCCTTTTATTAATATTTGTGAAACAATTTAACAATAATTACCAAAATTGGGGGAAGGGCGATCCTCGAGGCCCCCAAACCGTAAACTCCTCGTATTTATCTCCAAAAACTTGCCGCCCCAGGACGAATCCTGTCTCCAGCCGTTAAGCACCAGCCCAGAGACCTTAATAAACTCGCCTGGCCAATCTCTGCCGTAACTGCCCACGGCTCCCATATCCACTTGCCGGTATAACCGTAAACCCTTCCATCACGTGATCCCCAAGGGGAGTCCAGGACCTTTGCGATCCCCCCCCCCTCCAAGCCGCCATTTTCTATCACCACCAACCTCGAGGACCTCCCCCCGCGCCACGCTGCCATGACAAACATAATAAAACAGTTTATCCATAACTACTATCTTAATTACCTATTTATTTCCTTCATCTGCACTCGAACTTTGTACCCTTACTTCAGTAATGAAATTCTTAACAAAGGGTGGGTGGGTGGGAGATTGCTCTTCTTACTGTGGGGCACCTAAAATGGTTGTTCCAACCATGTGACTGCCCTTTTATATACTACCCCCTCCTTTTCCCTCCTACTCCATCCCCTCCCAACCCTTTCACATCCCCGAGGCAAATTAACCCTATCCTTACCAGCTCTACCATATATCCGCACACCTATGGTCCCCTCAACTTTGTCATGCTGGCCTCCCTTTAAAGGCCTGAGGCCCCACAGTATGGCCTTACTTGACAATTGGGTATTCGGGATCCCGGTGTTTACAAACCCTTCCCTTCTACCATCTCACATGTCCTTAGCCCATAACCCACAACTCTCTCCCACAAATTAATCACCAGACACTTTATTGGATAAATTGGCCACAGCAGCCTTTTATTAATATTTTGTGAAACAATTTAAACAATAATTACCAACAATTGGGGGAAAGGACGATCCTCGAGGCCCCAAACCGTAAACTCCTCGTATTTAATCTCCAAAAACTTGCCGCCCCAGGACGAATCCTGTCTCCAGCCGTTAAGCACCAGCCAGAGACCTTAATAAACTCGCCTGGCCAATCTCTGCCGTAACTGCCCACGGCTCCATATCCACTTGCCGGTATAACCGTACCGTTCCATCACGTGATCCACCCAAGGGGGAGTCCAGGACCTTTGCGATCCCCCCCCCTCCAAGCCGCCATTTTCTATCACCACCAACCTCGAGGACCTCCCCCCC